>DF237054.1:0-75342 GCA_000708835.1 Klebsormidium nitens
TGGTTCGTTCCCTTGCTTATTACTATCACCTGCTTTGAAAGTTCACATCTAATGACACTGTTCTGATATATCTAGACATGGAAGTTATTTGTCCGAGCTGGATTAGTATGCACCGGTAAGCTAGGAACTCCGTACAAGCTGGTCAGTCGAAAGCATCAGATCCTGTCCAACGTGCGATGATTGAAGGACAAAAGTCTGGTGCTCACCGGAAGAAGTTGCTCGACTGGTACCGATTTCTTTTTCGTGTCAACCTCGTTGGGCATGTGCGTCAAGTACTGCTCGGCGTACTCCATGGTGTAGAGCCCACAGTCGAAGTCGTTGTCTTGCTCCGGCACCTGGACAGAACATCGAAGAAGGAGCCTTGGAGTGTGGTGCATATAAACTCGAAACGTGGCAAGAGTCTCAAAGTGAAATTCAAGCTTGCCCAAATGTTCCCTTCTTTTTGCTTCGTTGGTAAAAGTTGAAAGAAGGAACCGAACCGGAAGAGATTGGGACCACCCTCTTGGCCTTTTCTGTTGACGCGCGAGCGAGTTGTTCAATACCATCATGCATGGGCCAGATGGCGACACACTCCTTTTGAGTATTTTGCCTTTCCTTCAGCTTAACATCTCAGAAATTTGAATTGGTCACACCGTTCTTGATCAGCGACCGGCGCATGAACCGTCTTTTAAACTGAAAAATGGACATTCAATCGAGTGCCGTACTCTGGTTTTGGATCCATACTTCAGCTAAGAAAAATCCTTACAGGCAGAACGCAACGTAATACACAGGGGCAATGTTCAGAAACGGCGCTTGCCTTGATTTCGATGTTGGGCATGCCAGCCTTGGCAAACGGCTTGAGAGGCGCCGTACGCTTTGCAGGGCGAAGGACCGTCGGGTTCTTGAACAGGTACAGCTCAGACAAGTACCTGAGCACGAGGTAAAAAGAGAGCTGTATGCTGGCTTAGAGACGACAGGTGCTGTTTGAAAGAAGCACGTGGCTCAGTGAGTACCAAACCAGTTGAAGAGGCAAGCGCTGGTTAACTCTCTAGCAGGAAACGGAGGATCGATGCGACCCTGTTTGACGGTTAGGAATGAACAGCTTCGACAGAACCTTCTAACAAGCACCCTTGTCGAAATTGCGTGGAAAACCCGTTGGACCAGCCTACCGAACGTTATAAGCAATAGCATTGAGGCTTGGAATGTTTTGGCGGTCGCGGCGTTCCTGGGGTGCGGAAAATGCTGGATGGAGGGGTGTAAGTACGAGGGGTGCGGCCATGGCACGTACTTCGCAGGTTACGCGCGTCCGGCGCCGCAGAAAGTCCTTGGCGGGGGACGGGCGATCCTGGCACAGGACTCTCGGAACCGGACGCACCAAGAGCACGTACGGCACGGAACCGCTGTAGAGAAGGGTTTAGAGAGCGAGGAGCAGTCCGGGGTGAAGGGGGTGTCCTGCATCGCCAAGATGCTGCCGTACTTTAACGTCGTAAAAGGGTTTCCCATAGCGGTGGGGCACGCCTTTCTGCTCGGAGTGGTGTCCGCCTTTCTGGATACCGTTTTGGCGGACTACAAAACGGAGGGGGAGCGTCCGAACCACGTGGTTACGAAGGCAAACCGGCGGAAAATGAGCGCGCGGCACGGGAGGCTCGTTTGGACGCACGAGCACGGGCGGCCGGCAAAGGACGTGGTCAAGTACCGGGCGTCCATGACCATGGAGGAGTTGCTCGTGTTCGTGGAGACCGCGTCCCTGTACGTGTTCCTGGGCTGCCTGCTGAAGGAGCTGGAGACCGCCTGGTTTCACCTGCGCCGGGCGGTGATGCACTACTGCCGCATCTCCGACGGGGGGATGGACGAGGCGCGCAGGGAGCGCGCAAAAGCTGACGTGGCCAAGTACGCGAGCATCGTGGAAGAGGTGAGATTTATGTTCCTGTTTCTCTTCATTCGCAGGTCCTCTCTCGTCAACCGAAAGTGACGTCAGCTTCAAGACCGAAGAATGACGTCAGCTTGAGAAAGATTGCTTGAAGAGATGGCGCAAAAGGTATTTTGGTTCAAGAATTCGACAGTTGTTCAATATTGACTTTCTCCTGAACGTGCACAGGTCCAACGGTTCGTGATTGCAGCTTTGTTGATGATCGGGTTGACGCGTTTTGCTGTTCACAAGGGGTCAATTGCTTTCAATATCGTCACTCCGGTAGATCCTGTTTGGCGGTCCTTCTTCTCCGGCGGCCCTTTCCGCTCCGGCCCTATTCCGCTCACAAAGTTTTCCGTTCCCGCGCGGCCCTTTCCGCTCCAGCCCTTTCCGCTCCGCCCATTTGCGCTCCTTTCAAGACCCAATATCCTTTCTTTCGATCGGATACAAGGTTCTGGGTTCTCTTGGTTCAGAACTTTCACCCGACGTCTTCAAAATCTTTTTCCTTCAGTTCAATGCAGCCAAGCTTGTCTGATTGATCAGTGCATCAATGCGTCCACAGTCGAAGCTCCTTCGTAGGCGGGAATGACTATCCCCTAACCCATATTCTACTCGCGTTTCTATTGTCCGTGGAAGCCGGTTCGGATCTCCTGGACAATAACCTCGCGCACTTTCTATCTTCGCACCGAACTTCTGAACTTGTTTCCGTGATGGCCTGCCCCACATCAGGGCACAAGTTCTCCCTACTAATCCTTCCGAACCATCGTTTAACCCGTTTTCTTTCCAAAGTGGACCACGGAAATACCGTCCAACCGGCGGCGCTTCCAAACCGAGCTTTCAATAGTCCGTTTAGCGACTTGTATACACTGAAATAACGGTTTATCAGGACTCCTCCTAACCATTCTCTGTACCCAGCTCTGGACGACAAACTCTTTGTGTCCAGTTGTAAACCAGCCTGCCTCCCAAACCAGCAGCACTCCCTACGGACGTTCTATGCAGCGCCAGTTTCGCGCTCTATTTAGCTCTATACAAGTACACGATCTTCCAACCCAAATCTATCACCCCCACTTTTAAACCCTATTCTTTTTGAGTTAACCCACGGGTCAACCGCCACTGCTTACTTTGCCTACGCAAAAGCCTAAGCGCGTCTCATTTCTGAAAGTATCTCCAATCAAAACAAGGTTCCCGTCTGAATCGTACATGCGATTGGTGAAACCAGGCCGCGAATAAGCTGGTGTAGGCGACCCTCCGACTAAAACGTGAATGTCACCGCCGTCGACTGGCCAGAAATGGGGGCGCACTCATAGCAGGTTTTTATCTTGTACGTTCAGTCTTCTTTTAGCGACCAGAAGTAAAACGGCCTTACAATCATTGTGCAGGTCATCGGCCCCCAAATGTGCACCATGAATCTGCACCAGGCTGTCCGGCACGCTTACGAGCAGGAGACCGCCACCGGAAGCACCGCCAAGTCCATGGAGTGGTTCGTCGAGCAGCACGTGGGCGAGCTGAAGAAGCGAGTGGCGGGCATGACCCGAGAGCCACACAAGGTGGTCGGGAACGACGTGCTGTTGGAGAAGGCGCTGACTGACCGGGTGACGGAGAAGCCGCACTTCCGAGCGCTGGTCGGGCTTGACGAGGAGAGGGAGCCGGAGGCTTTCAAGGGGCCGACGGACGTGCCCGAGGAGGGCGTCCAGCTGCTCCACGTGGGGCAGCCACTCGGGGCGTCGCAGCTGAGCCCCGACGAGCTCGCGTCTCTGCAAAATCACGCCGAAACGGTCGGTTTCACAACCGACGTGCAGCGTTGGGAGATCCACGAGTTCCGGGCTGCGCGAGTCGGGGACCAGGCCTACCAGTCGAGGGCGCGCTACAGGACGGCCGCTCGGCATTCGTTCAATGTGTCCATCAGCTGGAGCTCCAGTCAGACGAGGAAGAGAACGGAACACTTTGCCACCCTGGAGCGTTTCCTCAGAGTTCAAGATAGCGCTAGCGCCGGAGTGTTGCGGATAGCCACGGGGACAGTTTACAAGCAAGCGCGAGCGGAGAAAGGTCTGTCCGTGCTTGATGCCGCCCAGCCATTGAAGGTGGGGGAAGTCATCCCCCTAGAAAGCATCGAGTCGAAGGTCGTGTTTGCTCCGCACGACGAGCAGCAAGGCAAGATGTACGTACTTCCGTGTTTCTCAAGGGATCTGTAGGATTATGTGCGCTCGTGCCAGTCACCAAGGCTAGAGAATGGTGTTGCATAACTGACTACAGACAGACTTGTGCGCCGTCTTGACAACACCGTCCGGCCAATCAAATTTCGAGCAAGATTCGTCAATCGAGGGCTGGCCGTTAATCGAAGATGAACTGTTTCTGCAATGAACCTCTGCATTCATCACTTTTTCATACCATTCACTGAGCCGTATCGATGAATGCATTGCATCATCAGTCAACTTAGGAACACAATGTATATGCAATCAAACATGGGCCATGAATCTGAGGTATACATTCCATGATGCCGTCGCGGATTGCAAGTGTGTGGATGGCCTACATGCCGTCGGGCATCAATGATTGATGTGGAGCTCTTCTTATATGCATGAGTGCAGCCGCGCCGTCACTGCTACGGTAAGGCGGCGCCGGCCTTATACATGATCGATTGTCGTTCAACAGATCATTAGCTTTGATGAGGTCAAATAGGATTTCTCAGATGTCTATACCTATACGGCCTGTTCAGAAAATGAAATCCACTGCCAACGTATACGGTATGGTGCCGCCGTGCGCTGCGGTGGGGCGGCAACTGCTTGAACGCGCCCGCGGCTGGCCGCTCGGCCGCGCCACCGTCCCTGTATGCTTGCACCACAGCGGAACGCGTCAGACGCGCGCTTAGCAGCTAGCACGGCGCGCCATGCGCAGGCGCTGCCAGAAAGTCATCGGAGGCTCTTCGTGGGGTCTGTGAGTGGTTTAGACTCTTCAGGCAAATGCCATGACAAACCGGACACAACTCGGACAGGTTTCGGACAACCTTCGGACCGTCCAGGGTTGTCCGCTTTCAGTCTCGTGACTGCAGACAAGCGCCGGACATGGGATAGGGGTTTCGGACACAGCCCGGACTCCGTTCGGACAAAAGGCTTTCTCACAGTGAAAAGAGATCAGATCTGGACCAGCTCGCTGAATCGGAACGGTAACGTGTTTGCACTAAGGCACGTAAAGATCCATGTGAACTAAAGGGCCTAGCAGCGTGCTTCTGGACGGGGACGCTCAATTGAACTCTGCGCCAGTACGTCTCGGCAGCAACCAGGGCCTCGATGGCAAAGCCTTGCAACCAGAGGAAAAAACACTCACATAACTCACAACAGCTGAAGACGTCGTGGGCATTTTGATGATCCTCCTTTTTGGACGAGTTGAAAGACCGTGAAAAGAATGGGTCAGCTTCAAGAAGGAACGTCTAGGTTGGTAACAGTTTTAATTACCACCTCGAGTAGCTCGAACTTGACGCTCACTTCCTGGACTCGTGGGCTGTGGAGCAGAAGGAATTCATTATCTCCAAGTCGAGAGCCTCGAAACTATGATCGAGCAAGTCGCCGTGCGAGGTAAGGAGTCTTTGGAATCCAATCTTGAAAAACGCTTCCTTGATTTGAGCTGGAAAGTCAGGTCCGTTGGTTGGGTCGCCACGAGTCCCAAAGTCAGAAGACAGAGAGCAGATCGGCAATCATGATGGCTTCAGCACAGCGGTCATTCGAGGCGCCGTGAGGCCCTGCTTAATGATCTAGCCGGCAGGATCCTCAGTCCTCGCTTCACATCAGCGCCGTAAGATGCGAAATTCGTCAAAGCTGTCGGCCCTGGAAGGAACAAAGAAGTTGAGTGAATTCTTAGTCTTCACATCCTTTCCGGTGCACGGATCTCGTCGGGGCAGAGAGTCGACGCGGCACACTTACAACACCTGGTCTGAACTTCCATAACAACCAGAGACGGATTGGCCGGCCCCGACAAACGGTTATTACGAAAGCGCCGTAGCAGATACCTTGTGATCTCTACGAGATCTTGACGATCGATAAAGAAAAGCAACTTTCGTGCAACTTGAGACATGACCAACCCGACTAACACGAAGTTAAGAAAGGTAGTGCGCCATTCCTCTCGTCGTCATTCCACAGTACTCGCTCTCTGAGCAGCACTCGTTATGAGGCCATCCCGTAGGTGCTGAGGCATCATCGACAACAGGTTCAATTCGGGACGTTAATGGCGGGATGAGTCCTTACTTTTGGCATGAGGAAAAAGCGCGGGTCCACAGTGCTTCTGCGGAGTAAGTTCGTTTGGACCAGCATACGGACCTCAATTTTCAAGCATTTGTTCGCTTTGGCCTGGCACATGAAATCGTGAATGCAGAACCTCGTCTAGGAATACTCGTTTGAAAATCTTGCTTGATTAAGGCATACAAGATAGGTTCATCGAGGGCAGATTGTACGTACATCTAATTTAACGCTACTCCCACGTCGTCTGCTCTGTCAGTAGCCTCTGCCTCCCGGATAAAGAATTGTCGATGCTGCCTTCTGCAATGATAAGTTCGACCGTCGAATTTCGCTGAGGTTGAAGCATTTTCCTACCTTTTAGCTAGATAGTCTTTAGAGCTCCTGGCTTGAAATGAATCACAAATTAGTAACACCACTTTTTGGCATCTTCCTGGAGAAACATGAGATATGAGCCACGAGCCACGAGCTTTGGCCCACTTCAGCAAGAATCCTAGCCACCGTCCGGAGTTCAATGAACGTGCAACTAACCGTTCTGAGAAGCCGCAGTGAATCATTCGATCGGGACCGGAACGAATGACAACCGCTGACGTAGGGGTGATGAGTCGTTTCCAAGTGCCAACATTGCAGTATTTGGACGCGGTGGCAGCCAGATTATATAACACGGCGCGGTCGACCCGCGGATACAGGAATCCCCGCACCTGGGCTTCATGAAATCAGAGTTGTCCCCTCACGTTGGTTTCTCCACTAAAGTTGGCAGGAAAGGACGAGAAAGATTGTATTTCGTATCATGAACGGAATTCAGCCGGAAGCCCAGATTGCCGATGGCACGTGCGCCCCTGCTGGAAGGGAAGGCGGGATATACACACCTCTCGGCCAAGAACCGCTGGCCTTCGACGATCCAACAGAACGATGATTGTCAGATCGGCAGGCCCACAGAAACGGCAAGGCCAGAAAGGCCGATGTTGTGCAAAATTGCTTTCTTGGCACTGGCATGCGCGGAATCTGTGTTACCAAAATTGCCCAGCAGGATCCCGCGCTTGGTCTTGGGTACGCGCCGACAGTACTGCTCAAACGTCAAACGAAATGAAATCAGCAAGTTTCTTCTGCGCACCAGCCAAAGGATGACTTCGAGAAAGGTCGACCTTGCTTCCAGCTCCGCTTGGCATGAAGTAAGACGTTGTTGCTGCCGTGGGTGGAGCTTTCTACTACATGCCCCGCTTTCGAGCTCAGCACTTTCATTTGCCCTGCCGTTAGCGTTAGCGCGTCGACCGGCCGCGCAAGGCCCATTCCGTGCCGCACATGAAAAAACAAATCAGGAGATCAGGTCTAGAAAGGAGGTGCAAGTATATATCACATTCTCTTGCTTGGAAGCTGCGAAACGTTCTTTTCATATCGATGAGCAGCTCGCAGAAACGTTGACTTGTTCTTGGACAAACAGGGCAACAAAAGACCTTAGCGGCTTTTAGCCAAGTGTCAACTTTCACACAGGCGCAATCAGAGTCAACTGAGGTCGCCATTGGATAAAGCCCTATCAAACAACAGCAAAACGCGAGTAAAAGCAGAGCGCGACGTATGTTCGTTCGGAAGCTTCCTTGGGTCGTCTGAGAGACCTGTTGATAAGAAGACGCCGCCGTCTCGAAAGAGGAAGCTGTGAGCCCAAGCCAATGCGTCACTTTCCGTTGAGAATAAAAGTCCAAACTTGTCGCCGTTCTCGATGACGACGCACTGAAACAGTCACGACACGAATTTTTGAACAAAATGGCGTCATGACAAGAGGACCTGAGGCTATTGTTGGGTCTCAAGTGCTTGCCCCATTACCTCGACTGCCCATCATAGCCTTGGGATCAAAGTCTCATGAGATTTGAGAAGGTGCAGGAGTAGAGGAACTGAAGAAACCGTCATCGGGCTTCGTTTGATTGCATACCAGAGCGCGTATAAAGCACACAAAGACAAAACATCTCTGCCACTGTTTTTGAACGAGGTTGAAGAAAGCAGATGCTAGATGAGTCGGAGCGGCCTGAAACTGTTGACAGGCGGGAAACGTCTGCTAATCGCTTACGAAGCGGGTGTGCGGTGGCGCGGCACCCGAAATACCGTGACGGGTCAGCCTGATGGCACCATATGTGAATGAAAACTGGCCTTTCAACGTTAGATGACAATCTGCAGCCCGTTCGAGGAGCTGAAAGCCAAGGCCTCGACAAATTGAAGAGATCCCAGAATGCAATATTGATATTTCTGATGCAGAGATGTCGCTACGCGACTTTTACGGCATGTGTTAGCTCAGCACCGATCTTGCAAGTGGTCGAGGCTTCACATCCAAACACACGGAAAGCCCGGACACCGCCTAGACGCTGTGTACCCGCTCTCTTACTACGTAGCTTACACGACAGGGCTGCGTGGCACTGGGATAGAAAGCTTCGCCCCACCAAGCACCAACGTCCGTTTAGCAATTGTACATAAGTCTATATAAGTTACCAGTGATACAAACAGACTGCGTGAAGGAGGACAGTAAAGCGCAAACCGTTGCAGCGGCCACATGGTTTTCAAGCAACGCACTCATATGCATAAAGGCCGTACCGGCCGACATCACTTTAGCCGGCGAAACGAACGACTTCAGCAAGCTGACCACATGCTTCTAACGTCGCCACAAAGATTGTGGACGACCCCAGCAGGACACTGCATCATAGCCGTCTCCAACCAGCCTGCCCCACTCGAAAGCAGATTTGGCAGCGATACTGTAGCGCACCTAGGTACTGGAGAAAAGGATTTCACCTCCCATTCGATGCCGTTCTCCGCACGGCCAGTTTGACGGGCCAGACGGTGGCAAGCAGTGCCGCGAGACTTATGATGATCTGCCTGGCAAACGCTCGCTTGCAGTGACTCATTCAACGGAGTAAAAGGTAGCGGTGTCTACAAGGTCACAAGCTTAGATTGTCTGGATCACACTTTGCCAATCGAGCGCGATTGGGATTGCGACACGAGAAACATTCAAAGAGTTGTTCAAGGATCAATCAAGGTAATTCCATCGAAACGGAATCGCTAGAGCCCGTTCCTTCGAAGAGCTTTCTGATTGAAGTAGTCACATACCAAGAGGCCTATTCCTCGCAACCGTCCGTCAAAGTTGTTAAATGGATCCAAAAGGCTTGCACCGTCAGATAGCAATGGGGATTATAAAGAACTTTTGTCCAGTGGTTCATGCGGGGAGACCGCTACGAGTGATTGGGCACTGTTTCGAATGTGCCCAGAGCCAGCTGTCACATCTTTACCACTTGCTTCTTACGATAAGCGAGTACAAGGCCAAGTGCACACAGTCTGGCCCAGCATTTGAGAAAGACGTTGTGAGGGCCAGCAGGTTGCAGGTTCTACTTGGGTAAGCTACTAAGCTACGCACTTCATAATCCTCTGGAGTTGCGTGAGGGGTCGCGAGATGCCTCAATTCCAAGTGCCTCGAGGTTCCTTGATAAGCTCGTCTAGTTTCTTTTCAGAGAAAGATCGGGCCTGCTCATCGACTGGGCCGATGGTTGCGGGTCACTTTGATTCTGGGGTGTGCCGCGCAATGAGTATGAGTTTGTAACACGACGAGCTGTTACCAAGCATTCAAGCTCGCCCTGGCGTTATCAAAGGAGCCGACGAAAAATGAGGCGTACTCTTATCAACAAGCCTCGGATCTCTGTCTCTGAATCATTGCCAGCAAGCAGCTCTTACCCTTTTCTCAACTCACGACGTGCTCTTTGGAGCTTGTGCAGTCCTCAAACACAAATTTGGCTGAATTAATCATTCTCAAGCATTTCATTCAGAAGCGGCTATGCAAGATTCTCCATAGAGACGGTATCAAGATTGCAGACTTTCCAACTGAATTTAACATACGAAGAAGGGGACGGAACTCACTGGCCAAGCCTGAAACTCGAACTCAAAGCCGCCTATTAATTTCAGTGAAATGCAGCGCGCTGGCTAAGATAAAGAACGCATGCGGAGGGCTCTGCTCAATGGAGCGACAAGCTTTCTGATGGATGCAAGATCGACCGCCCATTCGATCTGTTTGCTGCCTGGCCGCAAATCACTGCAGATTGGTCGGCAAACCGCGCAGCAAACGGCCTTTTAGACAGCACAGCCAGCTTCTCTAAAGAAATTCGATCGAGAAACAAACCTCAGAGGAGTTGAAAGCCAGACTTTTCAGCAAGAGATTGGCCGCACCGATTGAACGGAGAAGATCCGAACGAGCGGCGACAAAAAGCGTCGCGCAAAGCGCAATCCGTGATGACATACGTAACTAGATGGGGAAGACGGGCGCCGACTCCTCGTAAGCCTTCCAAACGTTTTGTTTTATGACTGCTTTTTTCACGAGTAGCATCATCACAGAAGGCAGACAGCGAATAAGGCCATCAGTTTGGCGCCTCAAAACTGGCGTCTTCATTGCTCCCGAATCTTTAGATCAAGAAATGATGAAAACTCATCCCAACTAGCACAGGCGGAGCGGTTCTAGACAGGGCATGCTACTCCAACATCCACACGGTATCTAGTTGGCGCCGAAGCATTGAAGAGATTTAAAGCGTGTCACCGCGAGCCATATCAATTAGGAAGACTACGTGGATTGAACCAGATAAATGGGCTGGCGGCAGGCACCTGTGAACCCCAGCTTATTCAATTCAAAGCCGTCTTGTGTTCAGCATCAGCATCAGCTCTTGGTCAGGGACAAGTTGGTGGACGCCAACCCCTGCTTTGCTTCATTGCTTTCCAAAAAGACGGGTTTGTACCCGGCAGATTCTCAACACTCGAGATTCAAACTGAGCGCAAAGCAGAAGTGAGACTGTAGGAGTCAGAACTAAAATTCGAAGCCACTCTGTTCAGGCTCCATTCCTTGCACAAACCCTTGAGCTGTTTACTGGGCAGGGAGAAGAAGGTTATGCAGAACCGGGTAGGCTTTAGAGCTGAGGGGTTTGTACGCTATTCAAGTCTTGTAATCGGTTCTATCGTCACGTAATACTTTTGTCGCCGGCCAACGAAAAGGCAGGTAATGTAAAAGGGGGAAGAAACGGAAGGGCCATCACTGCAGTACGACCAACATTGCCAAAAACAATTGAAGTTTTCGAAACGCCAGCCGATGTATCGGTGAAATGACAGGCTTCCCTTGTCCTTTGATTCAAGCAGAGACTTGAACCGCACGAGGCCGCTCCAGCACCTCTGAGACGCGAATGCCTTACTGTCCGTATTCCTTGGTACGTCAAGAGCGGCCGATGTTAACAGGCACACCAGCGTGTGAGGTGCTGCTTGAGCACAGGCACAGCCGGTCGCTTACTCAGTCTGGAATGATCGCAGTCCTTTTGAATATCGATCTGACGTTTTTAGACGTCCTCGAGGTTTGACCGCGCCGAGACCCACAGAACAAAGCGTACTAGACCGTGTAGCCACCTCGCAAATCAAAGGTTTGTCGTTTTGCCTCGCATCGCCATTATTAAAAAGTCTCTTCGAGTAGGCCCGGCCACAGGGGACGGCAGGCGCCTCGACCTGGTGTCGCCCCAGTTTGCAATGTTGGGTTTCGGTTCGAAGCAGCCCATTTGCAGCATGTCATTGCCTTTGGTCATTACCAAGCAGATCACACGAACCAACGAAAAACCTGAAGCAATATGATAATAATGGTGTAAAAAAGAGAGAGACACTGAAAGTTGCTAAAGCGGGAACAGCTTCTCATGATTGCATATATTGGCGATTTGTTGCCTTCCTATCTATGCATGACGTTGCCGTACCTGTTGGTGTCTCCACCATCAATCCCCATTACCTTTTCGTTCTCATTTCAACATGGAAACATCGTGCAAATCGCTAAGATGCCAGAATCACCAGCAGAGCCTACTCCGATGGTGTCTGCTGCAAGCAAAATTCAAGCGCAGCCTATAACGCAGACGGATGTCCACGGAGACAGAGCAAAGGCAACTAATAAATGCAAGTAATTGGAGTAGAAGCCTGGCCTGAGGCAGATTCAACAGGGGTCCTGGAAAGATAGGTGGTCGACCAGATGGGCTAAAATGCTTACAATGGAGACTGAGAGCCGACTAGACGAGCTTTTCGCACGGTTTCGAAGTCCCGATCCCAACCGGTACGTAGATTTCTTTCCAAGTAGAACGACAACGGTAGCATCTCGAATCCGTCAATCGGAAGGCATTGCGCTCCAACGTGTGGCCAGTATTGTCATGGCTTTGGATTTGAGCACTTTGACACCCTGGGTAAGATCCAATTAGAACGTCGATCGCGGACAGGTAATATTTGAAGTCAAGCAGAATAGATTTGGCTGGGAGGATCATGATGAATGTTAACAGCTCGCATGATGTGTCTGACTGCTTAAGCATCTCTAAGACTTCGGGTTTCTTGCCTAATAGTCAAACAGCGTGTGCGGAGCATTTCTGCAACAGCAGGCCGTGCTCAGCTCATGACTTGGACCTTCCGAAATAGGAAGCGTCAGCAGACGGATAGAGTGTATCTGAGGCACTGACAGCCCCGACTTGTAATGCTTCATTGCCCCCTCTCCTGCACAGTTCGTTGGACCATCAAAAGCATTCTTATCGTTCAACCCATCTCAAGACATACTGCACAAGTAAGGAGTGCTGAAAGTTTTCTGGGCCGCCCCGTCCAAGGACAGAGTTGCATTTTCAGCAATGACGATGAGTAATTCTTTCATGCACCGCCTGGTACATGTGCTGGAAGAACGCTGGTCAGTCTGATGGGCTGTGACTCAGCCCACACGTCCAAAAACGAAAAATGCTAGTGTTCGCTTTGAGACGACAAAGCCACGAAGCCTCATTTTCATCTGCCGGAAGGGGGTCGAAAGCGTGATCCTTACATCTGCTTGCCCTCGGCTTCTTTCAGCAAGCTCAATGATGCAAACGTGTGCTTCGATAACCCCTACAGCAA
This sequence comes from Klebsormidium nitens, assembly GCA_000708835.1. Lineage (NCBI taxonomy): Eukaryota > Viridiplantae > Streptophyta > Klebsormidiophyceae > Klebsormidiales > Klebsormidiaceae > Klebsormidium > Klebsormidium nitens. The sequence continues at coordinate 13,018 of DF237054.1, forward strand.
GCGAGAGGGTGACTACTTCCAGCTAGACAACCGCTTGCCAGACCGCCTGCCCAGAGTGTCGAAAAGCGGATTGCAACTTCCGTATCCTCCAAGCACAGGACTATGTACAATGGACTTGAGCAATTCGTTCGTGGGAGCACAGGAGTATGATTGGGCAAACGAAAATGTCCAAAAATAGGGGGCCTCGCATCCTTACCACTCAGACACGTTTTGAAAAAGAAACAATAATAAGACCAAGAAGTCGTGACCAGGCATGATGTACGGAAACAGAAACGTTCGCATAGAACAACCTAATCATGTCTCCGTACCTGATTGAAAAACTACGTTCCGTTTCCACGATCTTGTGGGATCAAGCATCTTTTCTTGAATTCTTAAAGCCGATGAAGAGCCAAGATATTCTCATAATTTAGCGTCTCAGTCACCCGAGAGTACTTGCGTCTGGTTGCCATCCAGAGGCTGAACGGGCCTAATCATCGACTGGGTCGACACCTGTCGAGAGATCACATTAAGCTGAAGGGGTTGTCCGCCGCGCGCGCAGATGGGTGTAAGTTTTGAGTGAACGCCACGAAGCTGCTGACCCCGAATCAGCCCGGCCCATCAGCTCCATTCTGCAAGGCGTCAGTAGGAGAGCTTATGAAAATGAGGCTGTTTACCTAGCCCGCCTCAGATGCTGCCGTCCTCCCGATCACTGCCAGCGCAACTCTCTCGCCGCTTTGTTGCTTTTAGAGTACGTCGAGTCCCAAACAAGCGTCTCAGAGGGTATTCTGTCAGGTCCGAGCTCTAAGGCCGCCGAGCAAGCGTCCGTCTACTCAACCCAACCAGCTTTTCTTGGGAAGCGACTTATTCAAGGGGGCGTCTACCCCTTGTGGCTTGCGGCGACATCGACATGACGGTCGCTCGCCATATCAGCCCACGTGGCTTTCGCGAGCGACTACAAAAGTCCAAATCCAGGCGTCTGGTCGGCGTGTGGGACATGTCCCACGACGTCGTCTTTAAGAAGCTCAAAGAACGCATTCCTCGAGGTACAGATTTGCAGATGCTTTTGGTCCGGCGCGCGCCACTATAAATGATAGCCCGGTTTAAGATCGTTGTGAGGCCACTTCGATCTTAAACCTATTCATGTTTTCAGGTTATTCTGGTCTTAAACGTTGTGTTAGACCATTTTGATCTCAAAAGCTGAATTTCTGAGATCAAAACGGCCTCAGCAAACGATCTTAAACCTGTTATTGATTTATGCCGCGGAAGGCGGCCCAGAACGAAAAAAGGGAAGGCGCTAGTAACGCGGCAGAAAAACGACGCTACACAAGTATGAAAATTCTATCGGCGCAACTTTCGCCTATGTCTTACGAATCCTTTCTCCGCGTCACGCGGTGAGCGCACTGCAAGCAAGCGACTCGTAAGGCCGTGGCGCCTCCAGGTGTCGTCCTCGCTAGTGTTCCCGCGCGACCACGGAAAGGAGCGACGGTAGAATGTATCTGGACGCGCGCATTCTCAAGAGACGTGCCATGCACTTCAAGGACTTCGAGAAAGCAAATAGGGCAGAGCCGAAGAGAAATTTGAAGCGTGTCATGAGCGAAGATTGGGGATGACTCTACGTAAATTCGCAGGCAACTTAAGCGAAGTGCAACCGCCGGCCAGGCAATTCCTGTGGATACGGCGCATCGCTCTCAAGTGACAGGCTTCGAGGCTCTTACAGCCAAAAGAAGGAGAACTAAAAGGTACGAAGCTCAGGAGTTCTACGAAGCGACCCATTTATGAATGGGACCGAACGTCGATCCCCAAACGCCCCAAGTACGGACGCTTGCCCGTCCGTGCTTGTATTGGAAAGACTTATCAAAATATGGACGCATCTCCGCACCAGCATCAGCTGACAGAGAACCACAACCCGAATTTGTCTCTACACCAAATTGATTTGCATCATTGCCCTTGTAAAAGTTAAGGCCGTGCCACAGCTTCACAACTCGTCACGTCATGTCAGTACTTTTGTCGTTGAAGAGCAAGGAAAGACAAAGAATATCAAAACCTTCCGAGGGGCCGCTTACATATCCGCCCGGCCATGATCATTCACCCCTCAAACTTGAAAGGGCCTGGCTTGACCTTGGCAGGCCGGCTCCCGGTGACGTCAGCGGGGCTGCCACTCACGTCAGCAGGATTTGAAGGAGATTCGTCGGCCGCGGGCGCGCTCCGCGCACTTCTTTCAAGTGTCTCGCAGGGAGAAGCCTTTCTGTGGTGGGCACAACGCCAGCCAGCCTCCGACGTGTGCACAATCCATGCACCTTCATCTGGAAGCGATTCTAGAAGCCCAAAGAGAAACTCTTTTCACGGAGCAAAGCAAACCGATAGACAGAAGTGTTCGGACTTGAAGGTGGCATGAAGCAGAAGTTGAAAGGCGCTGACGCAGCAGCGGCAAAAGAGCATCGAAGCACCGGCGTGACCGGACAATTGAAACCGAGACGCGCCATGTGACCGTCCGCTTTCAAAAGGTTCGTAGGACGAAGGCTCCTTGAAAGTAGCGTCATCACGAAGAACCGCTCACTGAGGCCATGATGTGACTGCGCCTCAATATTGGCAACGTCATTGCTCCTGACCAATGCCCGACTGGAATCGAAGGCACGCAGCGAAGGAACGCTTCTTATTGACAAGCTCTTGTTGATCTGGGCAGATTCGAAACCGGGCATCCGGATGGAAATAGCAAGTCCGAAGGATCGAGCAAGCAACGGCCTCATCCTTGGAGGATCCAATGAGACGCGACCAAGCCCCAGCGCTTTCAATGCTTCATCACCGCACAAGAATCGTGGCGCCTGCAGATTCTGAATCAGGAAAGAAGGCTTAAAAGAAAAGTAAAGTATTGTGGGCGCCCAGACCGGCACCATCTTGGGTTAGTCAGGGGTTATTGCAAAGATGACGGACTTAAGTTGCGTACTTTCAAGCGAGTAGGATCAACGAACTGAGGAGATCAGGGGATCTGCCTCCTTTCGACGACAAATCATCGACGACAGCTGAGCGCATGCGATTGCCGATTGCTAAAGTTCTTGCTAAGACTAGAGTGAGATTCTCTTACTCCTCGTTCTTGCGTAGCCGCATTCTATGACCTGACCGAACGACCAGTGGCATCATCCCCTGACCAAGACCTGAGCTTCTGCTCACAGCGGCCCAATTTGTGGATGTGAATCATCGCCTCTCTTGACAGTTTCGGTCCGGCCCGATCCTCCATGAGGCAGTAGACCAGCAGCGGGCCGGATATCCATATCGCGTTGGGTGTTGATAAAACCGCTTAGAGGCGTCCGAAGTGTTACCAAAAGCTGCGGGGACATCAAAGTAGAAGCAGCTTACAAACTTCAGGGTAGCCCTTTAGGATCATCGCAGATTGCACTGCCACTTTCTCTGATTGACAGCATTGGTCCGACGCACGCCTCACTCAACCCCACGTTCAACATGCAGTCCAGCATCCCTCATGATTGCAAACACAGTCACAGTTTCCTCGACAGACCGACGTCGACTGCATGAGGTGACTGCATCGGAGCTGTGCGGATCGGAGAAACAGGCACGCTTTGATAGCCGAATAGATGCAGACGTTTGACTACCACGTGCATATACATATGCACGACGGAAGCAATACAAGTTCTTGACGGGGCGCCGGCGGACCACGCCGCGAAAGGGTCATTCTTGCATGATGACGTCACGGTGAGCGGCATGTGAATCTGCTCACAAAGGTCTCCGAAACTGTTATCTTCTAAATTGCCGTCAGAGTCATCGGTAAAGCATTACTAGACAATTAGTTCCCTTCACTGCCTGATGAGGCAGCGCCAGAATGAGACACTGTGTCGTAATCATCGCTACGGGTTCGACAGCCGAAACAAAGGTTTATCAACCAGACTACAGCATCAGAAGCAGAGACGATCGCAAGCAAAGTTACAGGGCAGCCGCTTGCATTGGACAAAGAAGAGCAACATATTGCGATGGCGACGCTGTTCCAATGCGAGACATGACTATCGCTAGCAGGAACACGCGAGCGAATGCTATTGCAACGCTACTCAGTGTACACGTGGTTTCCGAAAGATAGATTCCCAGGATCGGGCGCTTGGCAGCACCCATCAGAGCTACTGTGTGAAGCTCAGTACGCATACGACCAGTGGACGTTTTGACAGAGCGACGAACAGCGCACCGGTAAGGTTGTCTTCCTGGATACCACCTCTCCCCCACCTCTTTTGATTGATTTGTTGAGTTGGGTCGATAGGAATGAGGAAGATACCCAAGGATTGCACTAAGCTTGGAGACTTGAGTCCAGGCTGTAATAGGGGACAAGCCAGAAACGAGATAAACAATTTAGTCCTACGCGCACTTTTACGTATGCCTCCCATCTTGCGACTCGAGAGCACAGACAAAAGGTGCCGTGCTTGAAGCTCTGAGCATTCAAATTCCAAAGGTGAACCCGTCGGCACTTTCTACGAAGGTCTCCTCGGCAACATCTCTGCCTTGACTTTGAGCAAGTGGCAAACCAGAGCTCAAAGAAAGGCCAAACGAGACGCGTTTCAAGGGTTTCCTTTGTCTGACACCAGCTTCGCAGTGGGACCCGGGATGAACAAGCTGCGGTCGAACCGACATCCTCAGGCTGAGTCTGCCACCACTTTTCTGCTTTGCACGTCTCCGACCGCTCGCGGGCTTGTGCAGAAAAGCCTCCTCATTCAATAAACAAGATCGACGTCAAGTGGGCGGTGGCAAAATCGTACGTGGAAGCTTAACGCTCAAAGGGTTAAGTCGAAATGTAAGAGAAAGACAACTGGGACGTCTAATCTGGCAGGCGTCTCTGGCTCCGGACCAAGGCAGCACTTACGAAAGCCAAGGTGCACGCAAGAGCGCTTTTCATCAAAACAAGGCCCCTGCAAGAAGGATTGCTGTCAAATGAAAGCCGCGAAAGGAACTTCCGGTAAAACGTCGAAGTTTGAATGAGCGGCCGGGCTCATAAGCAACAAACAGTGGACTGTCTAGAGACTGGCTGCTGCCCGCTAAGGCCGCCTAAGGCCGCTAAAATCTCAGTCTCACACCGCCCATGATGGTAGATCCGTGAGGTCAGCCCACACCAAGCGACAGGCGGTTTGAGCTGGCACTGCCACCACGTCCATCTGAGCCTTTTCTCAAAGCAGCCCAAGATGTTGTACATATTATCGACTCTGCTAAGAGCCAACGAGCGAAGGAACAATCCGCCAAGGCCTGATGCAGAGTAGCAGAAATATGGGTGTCAAGGTGTATAAGAGGGAATCAGAACCACGGAGAGCCGAGGACCTTCTGAGATCAGTCTCCGAAGAGCATCCTGCTCGCCCCACCAGCATATATTGTCAGGTGTCGAAGGATGATTGAAAGTGGGTGCCCATTCATGTTTAATCGAAATTTCCGACGACCATTGGCTACAGCCCACCTGAATTGTTCGCCAAGAACAATCAAACAGCGTTCTATCAGGAAGCGGATTGGATTACTTGCATGCGTTTTGGGCTGCTCAATCTTCCGTTTCCACTGATGTTAATTGGAATCTTTACCATTGTTGAAGAATACGCACACCACTTTTGGCGGCTGGACGTTGACGCCCCCCCCCCTTGATATGATAATCAGGCAACGGCCTCAGCTCTGGCTTCTGCGTAACATCCAGATGTGGGAAGCAAAATAGACCCAGCGCTTGCCTTCCCTCATTTCCCTACGCGAAACTCTGAAATTGCGTGTAAATATGCGTTTCACTATGAAAGCAAAGATGATGAGCCTCCGGACGGTCATCAAGATGCACGGGGACAATGTCAAGTAAGGGCGCGTGGCCCTGAATACAACGCCGGACAGCGAAACTCGAAAGAGGAGAAACCTGAAACGTTCGACGCATGCATGTGCACATACTAAGACACCAGATTGAATTTGACGTGGATGTTTTAAGAAGCCAGAAATAACCGCGAAAGGCTCCCCTCTTGCAAATGTCCGTCGTTGGAGTCACAGAGTAAGATCACAGGTAGCGGCAGTATCAAGCGTCAATCGCTCTCGACGCAAACGTTCTTCTTGAACAGTGGTTGCCACCATTTCCGTCTTGAATGTTTGGATAAGAAATTTGCGTTGGGAAAGAAGACTGAACGACCAAACAATTCACACGCATCTATTGACATACAGAGATCTGTAAAAAAACTTGACGTGCGCAAGCGAGAGGACTTAGTTTTCACATTGTGGATTGAAAGCGGGACGAAGTGTCCCCTCTCACGGTCTCCCCGTGTCGAGGCCAAGTCATGCTCCCGTCATGCTGCACTACCAGGCCTACAAAGCATGAAGAAAGGTTGACATGTGGTCATCCCTGCCACTGTTGCCGGCGGGTTCCTCGCAATTGAATTCAGGGAACCAAAAGGGATGGCCTGTTTGAGGTTTGAGTGGCAAAACGAGAATCTGCGGTGGCGTCTGCCTGAAGTGGGGTTTGTGAGGCCAGATGTCCGCCTCAGGGATACTTCTGCATCCTTGCCTCTCAAGTTATTAACTTGAGGTAGAGGGGCGCAGGCGGTTTTTGCATGGTTAACTTTGGAACGAGTCTCTAAAAGCGCCGGGCAATCTGAAAGTGCTACTACTTTGTTCAAAGATACTTCTGTGATATGCATCGTGCAAGCAGAAGCTTAAGAACTTAGACGCGAATGACTCAAGGCTATCTCTGAGCGAACGTCTCGACGTTTTCAAGCGAGAATTCTCACTGTCTGGTTCCTCATGGTAACAACCGGCATCAAGCTGACGCGGCCTCCTGCATTGGGATGCCTTAGTGCTCAGTAATACTTCGAATCCAAGCTGAGACAAATTTCCATCCTGCCTTCAGAAAAGCAGTGATCCGCTTGTATCATACGCACAAGGATCGCACGAGGTCACCGGGCGTTATTCTGATTCGTTACGGACCCCCTGGCATCAGATTACTTGGAAAGAACCTGAGGATTAGCCGATCCGCTCAGCTTGCTGTGGACAGCATTGCCTCACCCAAGTGGCATGTATGCTAGGTGGATCCCCAAAGGGGGAGCAGTAGCAGAATTGCGGCTTGTCAAATCATTACTCAAAGAGTCGCAGGAAGCGAACGAGTGTATGAGGTCAGACACAAAGCCCTGCTATACATGAGCCTTTCTAGATTCCTCAACACTCTTCCATCACTTTTGCATGAATGCCAAGTATAGCACAAGATTCACAACTGCCGTGCAGTCGACCAGTTGGACAAACGTAAGCACAGCGTTTTCAATTCCAAGGTTGAGAGCAAAGGCTCGATCGAAGATGCGTGGCAGAAGCACTTCATGAGTTCAAACAAGCGCAATCGTGATTGGAGAACAACGGGTTGGCACAAAATCATGCCTGCAAAGGATGGTTACGATGCGCGACGGTTTTGGCGACCCGGATCACTTGACTGGTTGGTAGCGTAGGTAAGGCGAAAGTGCCATCTCTTGAGGTGCGGGCGCCTCAGAAAATGTTGTCGTCATTGCTGCGAAGTGGGACGGGACCACCAAGAACCAACCCAGTGAGCCGGGTTGGACAGACTCGGTCAGGTTTTCTTTGAGGAGGACCGAAATTGTCGTCAACGTATAGCTGTCGGGGAAAGCAGAGCGCAAGCTCGAAATGGGAAAGAGTCGGCGACTCCTTTGAAATCAGAGCTCTGATGAGACGGTATTCTTCGAACGGGTGAGTCCTCACGAAAGGATTGGGCAAAGGATTGACGGGCAAGATGTGGACTTCTGGGCAGATTTGACATCCTTATGCGGGTCCGGACTTCAGCGGATCAATCATATGGCCGAACGACTCTCAGTTCGTTGGTTGGCAGCATCATTTGACATGTAGCACGCTCCTCAAGGTCGGAATGACGACTGTTCAGGAAGCGACGAAAACAACCCAGAAAAGTGGGTGACTGCTTGGAGAACAACTGCAGCAAATCCATGGCGCACCCGCGCATGGGCAGAGACATCCAGTCAGGCAATGAGGCTATGTAAAGAAAAGGGATTTTGGCACGCCCTTAGCATCAGCCAGCACCACAGCCATCAGCTTATGGGACGGAACCCTAAGCTCTGCCTCATTGCTCCCTAGAAACGATGCGCGGTGACGAAGAGTTAAACGGCTTCAAAGCTACACTCCGAAGTCCCATTGGCAAGAACGAGGTTCCACGCAACCAACGCCTTCGCCTTTGCTTAGTAAAGAGTTCAAGCATGCACTTCACCAAGGATGAGGCTCCAAAAGGCGGGCAAGCATTGAAACGAGTCCTGCCAAGCATGTTCCGCATCTAAAAGTCTGCTCACATGCACAGGGGTCGAGCAACCGGATTCCGTTACATGAAAGAAAACTACGAGCAACATGGTACGGAATCACCCGACCATCACATCTGGAGATCGACAAAATCTTTGAAACAGAAAGTGCACATGCAATTCCCAGACAAAAGACTCAAAACTTGCATCAGCCAACGAGCTTTAGGCGACCTTCAATGCCAACAGCACATCGGCACTGAGCAAACCCACACTTGGCCAAGCCGCTTGCACAACTCGGAGATAGACAAGACTTCTCCCCATCCTAGATTCCAAGGGGCAGCTCTGTGCGAATGCCGGATCACCCGCCTCTGGTGTGCTTACAAAAAGCACCCCAGCGGTTGCAACAAGTCATTGCCCTTCATGCCATGTCGACGGGGTCGCTTCGGAACAACCTTCGCCCGCATTGCAAAAATACTCGACTGGATTTTCGCAAGGAAGCATGTTGTCATTGTCTGCGTTCACATCGGGTATTTTGCCGCGAAGACATGGTTGCACGCAGTAAGGGGTGGGGCGCGCCCGTCACCACTATTGCACGAACAAAACGAGCCAACTCTTCCAATCGAGACAGGCCTTTGGAGCAAGCTTGATGCCGGAAAGGCAATCCAATTCTGTATTTACCCAGCAAGAATTACATCAAGCGTCCCTGATTGAGTTATCGTCACCGTTGCGGAGTGGAGAAGAATATGACGACAAAGTACACTAGCAGACCCGCCGCTAAAATCCCCGCGTACAGGAACGCATCCGACGTGGGCGCGACAGGCAAGCTGTGCTTGACCTTGCAGCATGCCAGCCCGTCCCTCGCCGCCTCTAGTTGCGCATCCACGTAGTCCCGGAAGCCCTGCAAGGCGGAGCGAAGCGGATGTCAATTCTCGAGCTCCTGATTGAGCGGACTCAAAAGAGGCGTTTGCTACAGTGTAAATGCCTGTCGAGTGATGGCGGGACAGCAAGATGTAGCGCTGACTCAATCTGGGCTGTCAAGCGAAGGCCGTCGGTTGAGCCAACAGTTGGACCTACTGAACCATTGAGTATCTTTCGAAGACTTCTAATTTTCGACTCCGGCGTCGATTAGATTCCCGGACGGTTGTGCTCCGGCTACAGCATTGAGGATCTCAAAGGGTCCGTGCAAGATTTGACAAAATTGGACGCGCACCTGATCTCTTCGATTGCTTGCATCCTATCTGTGCCTGGGAATCGATTCTGATCACCATGCAGAAGACTACCCTCAAACCACCAATTACCCGCAAAGCTTTTGGGCCATTACAACACAACCTGACCCGCAGCATCTTTTCCGGCAAAGCTGACAGAAGGGACCATCGAATCTGTCTTGATCGTTGCAGTGACTGCTGATAAAACTGCGATGTAACGGCCCTCACCCGGACGGTCCAGAGCAGGCTGGACGACTGCTTGTGGGCGTCCGCAAAGTTTTGCTCGTACAGCAACCCGCCCAACAGCACCAACCGGTCCTCAATGTCCTGCAACAGAGGAGTAGCACACACGTGTCGGGTTATTGCAGAACAGACTGATTGAGAGATTGGCATAGCCCCTTGCTGTAGCGCACTTTGCCGCTGATTAGTCTGCCGAACCCTGCCGTCTGGAGTTGTGAGGTTCGAAGGGTGGACTTAAACATTCCGTCTGGATCTTGTGGGCCAGCTCCGGCGGAATAAGAGTGCCGAATTCCAGGGACAAATAGGTCCGATGATAATCGGTTGGGATTTACTCCGCCGCTGAACTACAAGAAAATTCTTGGACAATAGCCGTGTTGAGAGGTATCTCACGTCTGCACGCCCCAATGAAATTCGCCTTCAAAGCTTGTAACATTCTAATCAAAAGGGGAGTGGCTTTTGGCTTCTTGTTGCTCCCCGCACGGGAGTGGAGTGACTCTCCTGATTCCAAAAGAGTTCTGCATCTGGCTAGGGAAACAGGCGGCAACATCTCCGAACCTGACGCCAGGGGATAGAACGCAGTCACTTTCCCCAAAGAAGAAAGCCGACAGGGCTACTGGAGCACAACGAAGGATGGATTGAGGTTTCAGGCCCTCCATTTGTTTGACCGCAAGACACGATTCAAGGTGCTACCAGACGGCTCGCATCGATAGCAACCTTAAGAAACCGTGTAAGTTGCTGAGCAAGCAGGTCAGAGACGAATCGATCGAGCACAACCGGGCCGACAGAAGAGACTTGAAGACAAGGCACCAGTGCCTTCATCCAATGAAGACTTTGCAGGCATTGGTCCCACGGAAGTTGTGACTACCTTGATTTCCATTTGCAGCCGCTCAACGGTGGCGTGTGGCAGGGGCGCGACGGTCCGCTCCGGGTCGCTGTAGAGCTTCTCCATCCACAGGAGCGGGCTGCTGTACGCCTCCGGTGCGGGTCGCGCAGACACGTTGGCGCCGAACGGCGTCCGCAAGTACTCGTTCGCAAACTCTTCTATCGCCTGTCAGAGGTGAGCAGAGCTTGTGTCAGTCAGTGGTTTATAACGTCAGCAAAATATTACTAATGAAGTATGCGAACGGGTCTGGGTGGTGCGGACATGTTGCGGCCGAACGGCGTCCGCAGATACTCGTTCGCAAAGTCTTTTATCGCCTGTTCGGGGGAGAATGGATTAGTAGGTGCTTCACATCAGGATTATGATGACGTCAGCAAAGTATGTGCAGAGACTTAGGCGACAGTGTCGGGCGGCGGACACGTTGGCGCCGAACGGCGACCTCAAATATGCGTTTGCAAACTCCTCGATCGCCCGAAAAAAAGGAGGGGATGAGAGGGAGGTAGCATCAGCGCAGGGTTGTGACAACGTCAGCAGAGGTGCAGTGCAAGGGTCTAGGCGGAGCGGAAACATTTGTACTGAGCGGCGTTCGCAGATACTCGTTCGCAAACTCTTCTATCGCCTGTAAAGAGTGGGTATCAGAATCAGGGTGTGGTTACGTCGCAAAGCATAAGCATGGGGGTAGAGCACAGCAGAGACGTTGCCGCCGAACAGCGTTCGCAAAAACTCGTTCGCGAACTCCTCAAATTGCCTGTAGATGGACGAAGGACCAACTTGGAATCTGAATCAAGGTTCTGAATGCGCACGGGTTGATCCGCACGTGACACTGCATTTGCCTACATTCGGCAATAGATGCTCGAACGAATGTTTTCGAAGCAGCGGTGGACACTCGTCACTCGCAGGGTTAGCGCAGCACCCAAAGAGTCATATCCACAGAACAACTACATTTCACAATTGGAGAACGAGCATCGAGCGAGCGACGACAACATAATAGCCAGTCTATTCTCGCATTTTCAGCTGAACTGGATCAAAATCCCATAAACTACCCACAACAGGGGTGGTGAAAAGCTGAGGCATGTTTCATCACAGCCCCACTGTCTTCCTCTTAGAAACCACTTTCCTCACCAGCACTGCGTCCCGCACACCCCGTATCGCCGTGTCCACCCGCGAGAAGATGGCGTTCCGCAGCGACGTGTCGAGCAGCAGTTCGCTGAGTTGGAGAACGGCCCAAACGGATGATGCCCATTCGCCCACATCCAGTTTTCCTGTGCCCGGTTCCGGATCACCGACCACCGCTCGTGGGGCGCCGCCAGGCCGCTGAGCACGCTCGCCACCCCGGCGATGATGTGCCGGGTGGGGGCGGCCGGGTTGATGTGAATAATCTCGCTCTCGGAGACGTAGCTGCGGAGCGTGGACGGAAATGCTGTTTTGAGAGCTTCCGCTTCATGTATGCGAAAGGATTGAAGTCGTTAGATTGAGCTGAACAGGTTGTGAGACAGCGACTGTGCAGTACTATAAGCGGTAGATAATTCCTTCACCAACACGTTCCTTCTGCAATGCTGAATAATGGGAACGTTGTTGCAGATCTGGCTTTCGCGGATCATGGTTCGCTTGCCGTGACATGTCGGGCTACAAACTCTGTAGCATTGAAAAAATCCTTGAGAAGACCGGGTGATGGAGACCAGGCCCTTCCAAGAAACACCAAAGTGGGCTCCCCACCGTAGGTCAGACTATCCGTCGGCTCGGTATTCTTCGGCACTTTCGAGCTCAGCCTGAGACGCAACCTTGACCGGTACTGTAGGTTACATTTCAGGCTCAGCTCGGCAAGAGCACTGGGCAGCCTTCGAAGCAACCTGACCTTTATGGGCACGTGTTCGCGTTTCGAACCGTCTTCACAAAGCCGTGATTAGTCACCTTGTAGGTACGCTCCGGTTGGCGTTCGTCTGCAGCACGATCACCGCCTGGGGGCTGGCGGCGTAGAGCGTCTCCCCCTCCAGGAGCAGCTCCTGGTCCATACCGGCTAAAGACAGTACGTACCTGGAGCACAAAATGTAGGGTTGCCGTTTAAACGGATTCTAGTCGGACTGGCACTCCATGCAATTTTTCTGGCGAAAGACCACTTTCAAACGGAATGCGATCGCTTTGGAAAGGTGCCTTTCCGAAGGCACCTGCCGAACGTGTGGATGTGTCTCGAAGCACTACATGCCGTCACCCGCCGCGGGTGCCCTTCCAACGTGACGGCATCGAAGAGAGGCACTTGGCAATCAAATTCAACTTTTGAAAGAATTCGAGGGCGGAACGCGGGAAATGATGACGTGAACAACCCCAGGTTCTTCGACCACTCTTGCACGCAGGAAATTCTTTTCAAGGAAAGCTCAAGTCTTATGATCTGACCCTTTGATTGAAAGTCCAGGATCATCGCATCAAAAGCCGCAACATTAGCCCGTTGAATCTCTTCTTTGCGAGAGGAACGCTTCCAAGCAGCTCTCTGCCGACTGGACGCAAGCGAAAGCACTTCCAATCACCAAACGCCAAGAGAACGCCGTTCAGACCGAAGCTAGATGCAGATGCTCATGCCTTTGACAGCCAGACAAGGGAACACCGCTTACACTGGCACCACCCTGGTTCCTCGGGACGGCCCCCGGCTCTTCTGCGCCAGCCTCCGCCTCTCCCCCGGTTGCTTCTTCCCGCCGGGCTTGCCGTCGCGCTTAGGAGGCTCCTCCCGCGCAGAGCCGTCGTCTGCAGCGTCCGTGGTCTGCAGGTGTGAAGGAGAAGCAAAAACCTTACAACATTGCGGGAAGTAGTTCAGCGGAGATTGAGCGGGGTAAGATAGGACATTTGCAAAAGTCCGAGCACGAAAGGCCGGTTCTTATGGCCGAAATCTATGCCGACTCCATGCGAAACGCTTCGAACTACCCTCGTCCGAGCCATTCCTTCGTTTTGAGCTTGGGATTGCGACTTTGTCGAGTTCGTCGAATTGGTAGCACCCCTTGACGACCAATCTTCAAACTGCAAGTTCCCTTCCTCTCGCCTCTTAGAACCATCGCGCTTATGCCTGATTTGCTGGGGTTAGAATCATCCACTTTCAGAGAGAATGACAATGGCAAAAGCGATACCACCAAATTGGTGATCTCCCTCATCTCTTACAGGTGGCCCAAGAACCATCTAGAAGGATCATCTACCAAAGACTTCAGAGGGGCCCCCTATTGATCACGGCAGCAATCAGCTTGAATGTCGAGCATTCCCAAACGCTATTCAGAGAACGACTGAACACCCTCTTGCTAACTATACACCGAGGCATTGACACCCAAAGACTCCCGGTGCCTCTGAAAAATCTTTGCAGAGCTCGTAGGCTTGCTCGCAACCGAGCATTTCATGCACTTCTCAAAAGCTCAATGTGCAGATTCTCATGTGTGAACAACTCATTGTCACTCACCAGAGCAAGGTGTATGTGGGCGCTAAGAAATGTCAAAGGCGAGCTGTCAAGGGCGTTCCATACCGGCTGGTCAAAGAACGACTTCGCCACGTCCGGATGCGCCACCTCCAGCATCCCCGCTGCAAGGACGTCCGCAGTGTGCCGCATCTCCTCGATAAGCACCGCCCCGTCAACATACGTTTTCGAAACGATAGTGTGCTGGCGGTTGTCGGGACTGGGCACGTGCACGGAGGCGCCCCGGGTCGCCTTGGCGAGAGCCACCGCCAGCTGGCCGTGCTCGTGTAGTGAGTGGACCGCGCCGACGACCACGACTTCCTGGTTGGGTTGAGCGAGGCGTTTGATCTGCGGGTTAAGAGAGGGTTTAGCAACTTCTTGACGATTAGAAAGTGGGGTTATCAACGAACTAATCATACCAAAGAAGGGATGGCCAGCTGGCCGTGCTCGTGTAGTGTGTGAACGGCGCCCACGAGGACGACTTCTTGATAGGGCTGGGCCAGGCGCTTGATCTGCGGGTTAAGGGCGGGTCAGAGGTAGGGTTAGGAAGGGTTAAGATGGGACGTTATGATTGAATGCAAAAATTGCAGGCGGAACGGCCAGCTGGCACTGCTTGTGCAAGAATTTTATGGCACCCACGACCCCAACCTCTTGGTTGGATTGAGCGAGGCGTTCGATCTGCGGGTTAAGGGTAGGTTTAGCAAGTCTTCAAAGATAAGAGTGGGGTCTTTCAAAGATTGGACCACAGAGGGGATGGCCAGCTGACCGTGCTCATAAACGAAAGGACGGCGTCCACTTTACGACTTCTTATTCGGCGGGGCCAAACGCTTATCCGGGGTTAAAGAAAGGGGTACAGCTCGGTTGAACAGGGATGAATTTTTTTAAAAGATCCAGAAGGGATTGAGACGAAGGGGAACACAAGTTGACCTCGTTTGTGGAACAAGTCGACTGTGTCCCTGCCATTGTTTGCGTCAGGCCCCAGGCGTTCGACCTGAGGTCGAGTTTGAGTACCTAGGGCTTGATCCTCATTTAATGAAGGCGGCGTTGCAAGTGGAAACAGACGCGCTTCCAGCAAAGACCAAACGCACTGCTTCCAACGCTGACACACGGTTGAAAGGCAAGCGAATCTTGAAGTCAGGGGTACCCTTTCGCACTGGCCTTGCTAGACTCCTCAAGAAAGCCCCACTCCCATCCGGTGGAAGAGTCGGATTTGGACGGATTGGTGCCATCACTAGAGTAGTCTGATGGCTGAAATAAAGGCAGTAAGCTCCTTGCAACCATTGACCAGCAAACAGGTGCTGTGCTAGACACCGAGACATGCTATCAAAATGCCAGCGGCTTGTAAAGAGGGTTCATACACAAACGTGTTCCACTCATGAAGACCAGGTTGAGAGAAGAACTGATCTTGGATCAAAGGCACAAGACAGACAGAAAGAAGTTAGGGCCTTGTCTTGCCCCAGAAACACTGTTCTTGGTTCACACCCTGCATGAGGGGGAGTGCTCAAGTCACCCGCTACTTTCCATGCTCTTTAAAGCGGCGTCAAGCTTGAAAGCGACAATGAGCTGGCGCACAGGCAGCCAGAGCCCGAACCTTATCCTTGCCGACTGAGCAGAAGGGACGTCTGGACGAATATAAAAAAATCTCAGTCCGAGCCTGAACCGCGAGAATACTTCAGGCAATCGATTTGGCACATGTGGCAAACCACTGGTGGTCACTTCTAACCGCTTTCCGTGTGTAGATACTTGTGGCCCAGCGTTCCAGCTCCGAGGAAGCCCTCCGACCAACCTCTCAATTGAAAGCTAAGAGAAGATCGTACGAGACGCCAAAAACGAAATCTTAGATCTATCTATGAAAGGAAGCGTCATGCTGCAGATTCTGAGCCTTGAGGCGCCGAAGGAGGTGCCCCGCAACTAATTCCGCATCATCGCTATTTGATTCTAACAAGTACAGAGCAAAGCAGCAAGCAGCCAAGGACATCCACCGACATCGAAAGAAAGACGGCGTTCTCGCTTGAGAGTGAGCGTACAGCTGCACATTGGCACCTCCGAAAGCACAAGCGCCCGCGCTCAAACTGAGGGGTCCGTGACCCCCATCATGCTAGCAATTGTCGTGGAAAGCATTGCGGGACCTTACCATGAGCATTACACTAGGACGCCTCATATAGCTCGCAATCTTATAGTGGCGATACTTGTAGATTCATTTGGAAGCGTAACCATAGGTCACCGGGTACCTTCTGATTTACTCAAGACAACTTGACACTGACAACAGAAGATGATGACTCCACGACTTGAGTTTTCGGTTGATGATCCGATCGCGCTTAAGAGACCTTGAAGATATTAACAGAACCACAATCTCAGGCTTTTGAGTAAAGACAATGGAGCGGCGCTTTCCAAGCCCGAAGCTTTCAAACTGAGGCCCAAGAAAAACACAGGGACCAACGAAATCACAGGGATCGTAGTTTCCAATCCTATAGAGCGGCGTCAAAAGCGTGGGATTGTAGCTGAGTGAGGCGTTCCGATGGAAACGCCCCGTTCATGATCATCATTGCCGCGTCAGCACATTTTACAAGATGTGAGGGTTGATCGAATTCCGCCAGAATGTAAAGTATCAAGCAGCTGATTGACTGGTGCGTCATGCCTTAAAGCTGCCAGGCCAAGTCTTGCGGAGTCAACAACTATTACGAAGGTAGCTGCGTCCCCCCTCAATCAACCACCGTGGCATTCGGAGGACCTATTGCTCATGGTCCCTGCTGTCGAAAGCGGGAACGGGTTTGGTACAAGCTTAGAACATCATTGCCACGCTCCAAGCGTAAACACTTAGCCGAAATCCAAAAGGCCAGCGCTTGAGAACCCTTCCAAGCGTTTATTTGATCTGGTGGGACGTCGACCATCCGCAATCAGAAAGCGTGAAGGCAGCGAGTCTTACACTGCACTCGACTGGCCATACCAGAATGGGTTCAGTATAATCAAAGGTAGAAATGAAGCTCATCAGATTCGACGCAGGGAGGCCTCGGTATTGTTCCTCGTCGACTTGATGGGCACGGTGCATGCGGAGGCTTCTTGTTTCTAGCATTTCAAGAATCCTCTCTCACATTCGAGGGGACAAGGCTCACAGACAAGACGGACACTTCCACCCTCAATTCGCTCCAGCTTCAGCCAGCAGTCATGATTCCGTCGAGGCGCTTCGAGTAAAACGACCTCAATCCTGCTGCGCATCTTAGCCTTTCAAACAAACAGCCCAGGATTGCAAATACAGTTTGAGTGGGGTGCAAGGCTTCCACGCAAGCCCAGAACTGAAAACGACGTATAGCATATTCCCATGCAGGACCTAAAGACTTAGCAGCGCACTCAGTGACTGCAAAGATGGAAGCAAAAGGGGATGGTCCGAGACGTTGCTTATTCTGCTTTGGATGACCCGTGCAGATCCTGACGACATGACTCGTGATTCGGTCCGAAACAAACAAAGCACTTTGGACGAACTGGCAAGCCTTCAGCAGCTTCAAAGTTACACGGAGACATGTGAGGCGCAAACGGGCGCTCCAAGATCTTTCTTGTCTCATTGCCACTTTAAGTTGCAAATCACTTTCAAAAAGCGCTCGTAGTCCGACGCTCATACTACGGTCGTCTGACGTCGCCCGCCCCTCCTTAGGCTCAGCTTCGAACGTGTGTGGTCATGGCATGCAAAATCGACATTGGAAAATCCTGGATCTTGGTTCAGATGTCTCGAGGCCTTAGCTCGGACTCTCCTTTCGAGACGTCTGAACTTCTGAAGTAGGACTCTTCACCACAGACGTGCGCTGGAGAAACTGTGTCACACCAGTGGCCATTGAGGACCACTTCGTATGAAGATCGAGTGGAAATCCCTGGAAGTGACTATGAAACTTTAGCGGGTGTGGTTAAATCAGGGTCACAAACGTGTATGGTCGCGGAGTCGACTTTCTACTCAATGGAGGAGAAAACCGAGATATCAGAGGCGCGCGCACCGTCTGGATGGATTGCGACTGTGCGCAACCCTCTGAAATTTTGGCCAGGACTTTCGGACAAGAGGGACGCAGCCACCGTAGGTTTTCCCAGCATCAGCTAGCAAATGGGTATCTATGAGGCGCTACGCCTGAAGCGACGGAAAAGCCCAGAAACGCAAAACACGACCTGATCGGCAACACGAAGAGTGCACCCAACCGATAACCAGCGAACCTCAAGCGACTGAACATGGCCCAAAGTAGACCAGTCGTCGCAACATGCAAAGATTACAAAAAGGCAGCTCGATCCAGGTCTTGAAAAGCAAGCATTCCTTCGGTAGAAGTGACTCAAAGCATTGCGAGTGTCCTAGTCTGAGGCGCAGATGGGCACGCTTCAGGACCTTTTGAGGTTTTATAGCCACTTTTGAGGTGCACATGAAACAGAAAAGGCGGGCATCGCAGCCCGCTCATACATTTGCGGCCCTTTCCGGCCACCGACCTTTCATTATGAGCTCCAATCGTTTGGATGTTAATGACGGTGCATGATATCCCCGGCCCATTTACGGTTTACGGCCCATACGGCTCTTTCTCGAAAGCAAAGAAATTCAGTACACACTCGTAGAACCCAGCGCAGATCGTTGTGGTTCTGTGCAACACCCTCAGAATACCGCTGCGAAGCCAAGCTGAGCAGCGGGTATTATCCAACCCGGGGTCGAAGACAAGAAGACCAAACGAGAAGGATGCGCAGGCGCGCCTCTTCTGATCAACGTATTGATCCCATCACTTTTGTAGAGCTGTGATCGAAGTCTTGGCGTTGCTTAGGGCTGTTGCATTTTCGACAAGATAGTCAGTGGCGGCCAGTGAAAATCTACAGAATGGAACAAGAGCTGAACGGTCTGTTGAGCAAGTCCGGCATGCTCACCTCGGTTTCCATCCGGTGCAGGTCAATCGCCTCGGGCCCCTGGACGAAGGGGTTGAAGAGCGCGTGGTTGCGCAGGACGATGATCGGGACCAGCACCCGTTCCGCCGAGTCCAGGGTCTCGAATCTGGGAGGATCCAAGCAATTCAAGACTTTGGTAAGCCTCATCGATTGCAGGCTTCGTAGACCTTTGACGCCTTAGGATCTGTTGGGTGCAGGCAAAAAGCCCAGACGAGGAAGGAATATAAGTGACCAATCGACCAATTGGTCGAAGGCGGACACAGAAAACAGGGAAGGGGACGATGTGGTCCTTTTTCGCCCACCTGATGTCGGGTGCAATGAGGTGCTGCACCGCTGACATCACGAGCGTCGACAGCTGTCCCCGGAACTTGGTCCGCCGCACCTTCTCCGTTTCTTCTCTCCCGAGCGCTGTCTTCCACCGGGGGATGATTACCCGCCGCAACCGGGGCAGTGTGAACGGGCCGATCACGCCCTCGGGGGCGCTGATCCGGCCGTAAGAGCAGGGGCCGGCGGAAATGTCGGCCACTGCGTACCTGCGTAATTACACAAGGAACGGAGGTGCGTAATTACACCAAGGATGCGATAGGTGTCTCAGCAACCGTTCAGCTCGCGAAGATTGTCTGCATCAAGTTGTATATGCGTCTTTGCAGCGGGCAAAGGAGGTGTGACGTCAGTCACAAAATTCAAAGACTTCGTAAGCCCTGAGAACCTTGGATGAGGAAGACGAGATGGATCCGGGCACCGTTTTTGGCGATCCCGCTGCTAGGAAGAACTTCCAGGGTTT
The DNA here is from genome assembly GCA_000708835.1 of Klebsormidium nitens. Classification (NCBI taxonomy): domain Eukaryota; kingdom Viridiplantae; phylum Streptophyta; class Klebsormidiophyceae; order Klebsormidiales; family Klebsormidiaceae; genus Klebsormidium; species Klebsormidium nitens. The sequence goes on from DF237054.1 coordinate 32,675, forward strand.
GATCGAAGCACGACCCGAAGTGGTCACCAGAAGTCGATACGAATCCACTAGGTATAGTCCGATAACAATCTCGCCTACTTGCCAGTTGCTTTTCAAGGCCCGCTCAGCACGCCGCTCAGGTTGCCCGAGAATTGAGGTTGGGTGTTGCTTCAGCAAGGCAGCCACTGAACGAAGCTCGTGCGGAAGCGGATACGAAGCAGGAACCCTGCATTGAAGTCTTTCTGGACGTTCATTTACATTTGTTGGAATCCCGCTTCGCTTCTCAAGAGTCGATTAATCATTGAAAATGGTTTGTCTCGCGTCAGGCGTCTTCTCACCTGCCAGCTCCGAGCCAGGCTGACGTTAGCCCGCTGTTCATGTAGCGGTACCGATACAAGAAGCCGCCGTCGTTAAGCGGAACCCCGCCCGACATGGGCGGAGGAACCGCCGTATCGTTGGGGTTCATCTTCATCTGCAAACCGACAGCGGGAGTTTTTACAAAAGAAGCGACTAAAATCCTGGATCATGGGGGCTTGTCAATTCTACTGCAGGGGCGGCAGTAGGACCTCAAATTTTCGCTGTTCTTTTGGTCGTTACATCTCTAGATGTGGATTTTGGTGGCTGTTTGCACCAGCGAGACCAAAAGCAGCGGTGTCGAGCCTCGTGCTTGTGCTTTCTTCTTCAAGCCTCGCCGTGCAAGATAACGAAAGCTTGAACATAGGGACGAACCCGCCGTCATTGAGCCTGTCGCAAAACACCAACTTACGGTAGCTTACACAACGATATGGACAGCAATTCCCTCGACTTTTCAAGCCACCTTTCACTTCTGTATCTGTATCAACAAAGTGGCTGCGAACACACCTTGTCAAAGTTCGCAATGAAGATGACTGCGGGCCCCGGGTTCCCGCCTTCTTGCGATTGGGTCAGCTTTTGGCCAAAGTAGGACTTGTAGATGACGTCGAAGCGCTTTTCGACCGCAGTGGTGTTAAGCTCGTATGTGGGCAGCTCCTGCGGGAAAAGAGGGACGAGGTTGACAACTGCTGGAGACGCATCATCCCGTTCCTACCAGAAATGCTTTCTATGTCTTTCTTAGGTGCAAGCAAGGCGTTGTCCCTTTGCCAAGCGCGCTTCTACAGGATGCTCCGCTCTTTCATGGGGCTTGTGAAGGAGGTCTCAAGCTTGAAAGGAGGTGCAAGAGGTAGAGGGAAGGAGACTTTCCGAGTCATTTTTTGTCGAGACCTTCCCACTTTGCAGACCACCAGCATCTCTTACAATCGAACGTGCACAGATTCACGTCGGACAACCGTTTTACAGAAGCGAACATTCAGAATTGAAGCGTGTGCTTACAGAGCAACAGAAATCTTCCACATCAATTGCGGTTAGTCGTCAGAAAAACTGAACGGACAATGAGCCAGAAACAGAGTGCTGACGTAAAGACCACTGCTGAGCTTCTTCCAATATGAAGCAAGTGGAGGTAACAGGGGTCACATGTATACTCAAACCCATTAAGAAAGTTGCTTGTGTCTTCATCCTTCCGGATGAGTTATACTCAAACCATCGAGATAGTTGCTTGTGTCTTGATTATCCCAAATAAAATTATAACGGCTATCGAGCACTAACATGAGAATTTCGAGGTCCACAGGAACGATGACGAGCCTTGACCCTTCCAGATTCTCTCTAGGTGGTCATTCTGGGGATATCAACGATGGCCTGAGCCTTCCTTTCCCTCACGTATCACGAAATAGAGGGCATGGTCAGTACTCACCATGTATACATCCGGGTCGAGCTCCTTTCCAGTCAGCACAAGGGAGGCCCTGATGGTGTTCTGAAGTGAGGTGACTAGATTGGGAGAGACCTGCACACAGAAAAGCAGGTAATCCTCCAGCTACGTCTAGATTTGTGTCCTCAAAGCAGTGAGTGTATTGCATCACATGATTCGGGGCTGTTGTCGATGAAAGACAATCAAATCTGTAGAATCGACTGAGCCTTTCTAATCACTCTAAACCATATTATCGCTGAACCATGTGACCCGTAGCTCCATGAAGTTCAGTCTGCTGCCATTGATGGTAGAGTTATAGTACTCTCCAGCATTTGAAAACCAAGGCCTGCATGTCGCGCAGCTGACGAGAAGACTAATTGCGGGCTGACCACAAACGCTTGTTGGTTACTTCGTTGAGGAGATATGCAAGCCTCAAAACAATGAGATCTGCGACTCACATGGAACACGGTGTACTTGAGTTGGTAACTGATCTCCAGTGGTTGGCCGGTTTCCAAGCATGATGGTCGGTGCTCAGGCAAACTCTTTGTGAAGAAGTCGGACAGCTCCTTCTCATCAATCTGGAAGTTGTATGCCCCATCGCCGTTGAAACCGAGGAGGGCCACATTGATCTCAAGAGGCACCTTCAGAGACTGGAGATTAGAGGGGACTCGCTATTAGTGACACCAAAGAGAACAATCTCTGATTCGTCGGGAAGGCGCTTCAAGGGGAGTGGCTTCAGTCTGAGTAATTTGGCGGTAGCTGGACTGAAGTGAGGAAGGCCGGAGAAAGCAAATGGGGTGAGACCGTTTCGTGAACACTAAAGACCATGCATCGTACATGCTGAGCAAAACTGGCTGCTCTAAACAATAGCAAAAGAACCTCCGGCTGCCCAGAGAAAGACCGCGTTTGTTGCTTTTCCGACAGGTGTTGTTCGAAGACCTCTTCAAGACAAGGACATTTTACGCATGGCTTGAATGTCAGCCGTGCATGAGAGCCTTGCACGGCTGAGAGTCTGCTCACAGTGATGAGGCTTTTGACATTGAAGGCTACGATCGGTCTCAAGGTCCACCAGCTTTTCGCTAGAGACTGGTTCCGGCACCATCTTTGTATCGTTTTGATCTGTTTGGGTACTTGTTTACTTTGTTTCCTGTGCCCCAGGACACTGAGAATATCACCACTTTGAATATCAGTCACAAAACATGCATGACAGATTGTGGCAGCGTCCGTTTGCCCTCCCCCACCGGCTCAAGCTCACGCTGAGACAGTATCACACAATGATCGAAAGGATCTTTATGAAATCTCCCAGCCGGATATAAGATCTTGCCATCAGATATGACCAAGAGGACAAAGAAGCACGCTTGGTTGATGCCCTCTAGTTCAAACATAAGGTCGCTTAAAAGATACGGATACCCACCTCCTGCCTCTTTGTCAGCAGTGTGTGCGCCGATTGCTCCACATCTGGCCGCAGCTGGTCGTACACTTCATGCTGAATGCGCCCAAAGTTATTCTGCCTCTCTAGCTTTGCTGCACCCTGAGCAGCTATAAGTTCTGACAGCATAAGCAGCACCACCAGAGCGCTTATCGCCTGGTGGCAAATTGCAAATGCCATGATCTTCAAGGTGTTATGCTGACCAAGAGCTTTCGACCATGCTTTCTGTGGGGACTTTAAGAGAACGAGAATTTGTCTTACTTTGCAGGTCTACTACCACCCCTCAGCAATTCATGATGCTCTTTCCAGATTGTAGAATGCGTTCTTCTGACCAAAGTTCAAAGACGTGCACCACATCAACAAAGTATTTGCACTTCCCCAAGGAACCTCGAATCGAAGTGTATTTGCGCTGTCATTTGACAACTTCTGGTTGGAAGCTAGCATTTCATGAGCCCTTGCACTGTCCATGATCGCAACTTTCTCCGCATTCTGGCAGGGCCCCTCAAAGGTCTTTTTGGATCAGCTGCATGACCGTCGAATGATTCCTGGGTGGTGCTATCTGGTGGTACCACAAGTTTTTAAAGAACGAAGAATGAAGAAACGATGGAAGCCCCAATGGGGGCGCTGGGGTGCGCTGGGGGGCGCTCAACTGCGTAAAAGGTGTCGTGGAATTGTAATTGCGTTTGCCAAGCAATCGGAGCGTTGCGTAAAACTGTTCATGACTTTATAAGCGGGCGGTATTCAAGTGAATATATCAGTGCTCAGTTGCTTCAAAAAGATCCTCCTGCTTCTAGAAACATCCCGGCGGCTGAAGATACCGATTTTATGTTGCATTGACTGCCGAAGCCATCTTCAAATCTGTGCGCGACAATTTTGTTACCAAGATTCATAAAAAGAAGCGTTTCATGCATTGAGAATGAGATGCACACAACGAGCAGCAAACACTAAAGTCTAGCGCAGGTTTCAACGTAGCGCTTGTTCATTGTTAACTCTTGACTGAGCTGCTGCGAGCATCCAGGACCAAAGTTGTCTTTCGCACTTCTCAGAGCTTTCCCTGTTGGTAGATCTCTGGCAACAGTAGAATCTATTCCAATGTCCGTCCTTCGAAAGCCTGAGCTCCTGTCCGGCCATTCATCCTCTGTCCTGTGCTGCGAGGTGAATGGTACGGGCCAGCTTTTGGTGTCTGGAAGCGAGGACGCAACCGCCCGTCTCTGGGACCTCCGTACATCAGAATGCTGCCAAACTTTTGAGGGTTTCGGAGACAATGATGTCACATCGGTCACTTTCTCAAGGACTCATGAGCACCAGCTTTTTGCGGCGGCGGGCACCACTGTCAGAGGCTTTGATTTTCGAGGGGGAGGGGCGTGCGACGCTTTTGCCAGGTAAGGGCAGGGCTTTGATTCAAGTGGTGCGGCTGCATGTCCTCAAGGGCCTTTGAAAATCATCTTGGAATCGCCCACATTTACTTGCAATGTATCGAACTTCATGATTTCTTATGATTCGACTGTTAGAAGTTCTTCCCCTGGTGTATTGATCTTAGGCCCTTGCTGGGCTCTTGTGGGGCGTCCCTTATATAAAACCCAGGGATCAGGCAGACCAGAACAGCATTTCGATTCCCTGATTCTTCAGTCAGTCCGTGCGCTTGCCTGGTATATCTCCATGCTCTGGTGGTGGTGTTTCATTCAACTCGGAAGAGAATGTCCAACTGACCCCAACATCAGCTGCTCTGCAAGGACAACACCACTTCCTAGGCCCCGTACACACCTGAACCTATCTGAGTCCAGGACCACAATCGTCAGCAAAGGTTCATGGTCCTTCTAACAAGAATTGGAACCTCTTAGACACAGTTTGGCGATCAACTTACAGGTGGGATCGACCAACAACAATTTCTCCCTGTACTCGCAGTTATGAGTTCAACCGCGACGAAATCAACCAGGTGGCCGTCAACCGGAAGGGCACGTTCCTGGCTGCGGCGGATGACAGTGGGGAGGTGAAAATAGTGGACCTGGCCACGGGGTCAGTGTTCAAGACACTCAGGGGGGTCCACACAAACATATGCAGCGGGGTGCAGTTCCATCCAAAGAAGAGCTGGGAAGTGGTGACGGGGGGGCTGGATGCCAAGTAAGAACAGTCCCGGACCTCCTTGATTCCAGTGGCCTTCTCTTTGCAACCATACCACTAGAACAACGCATGCTGTAGACATATTGAACAGGGTTTGGACGGTGATGCCAAACATGTATCATAAACGTCGCTGACTGCAGACCTCTGCTATTAGACTAGTTGAATGGTCTTCAAATCACCATCCAACCTAGCAAACGCCGTTTTCTTCGAGAACGCCGTCCGTTTGTCTCGTTACTGGCTGGAGCTACTTCTTGGATACCTTTAGAAGCGCAAATTGACGTGATCAGGCAGTAAAACGGCACAGGCTCGAGACTCGCTCGAGGTGAAGTTTGCATCAAACTGACGTATCTCTTGGTAGCCCTCAGCAAGACGCTGTGCACCTTCTCAGAGCCGTTGGTCGCTTTTCCTTTTGTCAGTTCAAAGCCCATTTTTCGGGCCAAAGAATGAAACATTAACGAGGAACGGTTTCCCGGCTGGCCCACCAGCTGAGCAGTCGTGGGACTACCCTCATCAGACGGCGTTCTTGGTAAAATTGTATCCAAATTTCGTCTTCGAGAAAAGTCAGTGGACAAGGGCGTGAGGTCGTTCTGTGCTGACCTGCTCGCTGATGTGATGCAGGCTGGTGACCTGGGATTTCTCCAAAGGCCGGCCTCTACAGGTCTTCGACCTCAATGAAAACGCCCGCGCAGGGTCCGAAACGTCAACTCAGCTCTTCAATCCCCCCCTGGTTCACTCGGTCGCCACCCCCCCGGAAGATTCGTTTTCGGATGCTGGACACATGGCAGCTGTGTCCCAGGGGGACGGGGCCGTCGCAGTCTACGACCTCGATTATCGAGACAGGCAACAGTCAGGTAAAAGCGCAAGTTCGAGAGGGGCAGCGAGCGCAAAGGGCGGGGGGCGCTCACACGGAAAGAGTCAAAAGAACTCGAGGATGGGTGATAGGAACTCGGACGAAAGCGGAAGGAAACGGGAGGATGCTGGGAATGGTGGGGACGAGGAGACGAGCGTGCCTGGGCGGCGGTGCTGCTTTGGAGCAGTGCACGGGGGGCATAAGTCAGTGGCAGCGTATGCCGGATTTGCCCGATTCGGGGACCCGGGTGAGTTTCTGATTTCAGGCGGAAATGATGGGTGTGTAAATCTATGGCGGTGGCAGGAAACTGCTGAGAATCGGGGAGAGGCCGAGGGGGAGAGCGAGGGAGAAGGACCGAGTCAGTCGCGATCTTGTGCTTCCGGAGACGGGTCTGAGGACGGAAGACAGGTGTATTCAGGCGCTCGAAAGGAGACTGCAAAACCGCTCCTGCTTAGCTTGAGGCATGCGAAGAAGGTGAACTGGTTGACCACAAGCCCACAGGGGAATGGCAAAGTGATCGTGGCTGACACTTCAAGACACTTGCGAATGTACAACTTTCAGTAGAAACATTTAGAGATGCCTAGACCGTAATGCATTCATCGTTATGCTATCTTTAGTGCAACCATTATAGTGCGGTGGGTCGCATGAATGAGGCTGGGCTCACTGTCAGGCCCTGAGAGCTAGATTCGCAGGCTAGCTACGATGCCTGCAGCTGCACCTAGCTGGCCCTTATATCGAATCACTACAGAAGGCGACAGAGCTTGCCTTGATTGCCTTACCATTATGAGACGCCTGCCTTTCGCATCAGTGGCACAAACTGATTAAAACATTGACAGCAACCGAGGCCACGGGCGCCTCAGAAATGACTGCATGAACGTATCGAGAATCGATTGCCTTGAAGGGATCGGTGAGTCCGCAAGATCCGCCGATAATCCGGCTCGAATTCTACTTGTATATAAATATGTGAATCCAACCATGCTCTGGGGCCGGCACCCTCGTGGCCGCTACAACATGCATGATGGCCTATTCAACACATATTGGCATGCCGCATGATCGATCCAGCCAATATTTTTCCAACGACTGAGAAGACTAGGCTGGACGACTTGCACTGGAGGAATGATTGTGTAAGGGCGCACACCCTATTCGGTTGGATCGCGCCATGCATGCTCAAGGGTAACATACGGGACTGAAAATAGGTGTTCCTAGCTGCGAGTCATCATTGCAAACGAGATGGTGCAGCTCTTGAACTGCTGAACCTCGGAGCTGAGCAACGCAAAGCTAGAGATTCGATTCGCAAACTATAGAACAAGCAAAGCAAGCTTCACGCAGTCGCTTCGGTAAAACCAACGTGCATTCGTCTGTGTTCTCCCCTTGTTGAACATATCGGACGTTGATCAGAAGGTCGATGTACAGTAAGAATGGGGCTGAACACACCGCAGTGCATGCTCAGGACCAGGTACTAGGATGTCAAAGCAAGGTTCATAAATTTCCGTTTTGAAAAGGCGAGCCACCACTTGTTAGGGCTGCCGTCAGGGCTGAAACACTTTTCCAGTAGCCGACTACTGGTCTCTTCTCTTGCTTGTTTCAAGTAACTCCGGAACAGATCTGCATATGTGGAAGACAAGCTGTCGTCAGGAACAAATGTTACGCCCACTCAAGGAGCGTCGAAAGCATGGAGTAAGAATCAACGTGTGGACCACTTGAACGTATTTTTGCACTTTCTTTTAACCGTTGGAAGAAATGGAATCCCACAGGACCGTTTTGGAGTATGCAAGTAAATAAATCCTTTTCTTAGTAGAATTTTAACTCCACTGAAAGAAAGAGCTCAGCGGATACTAAGCAAGCGTTGTGACAAAGCAAGCTGCTTGAACAGTCACTTGAAAACGAGAATCAAGAAATACCTTCAGGCCAGCGCCGGCATGCTCTGTTTTCGCCAAACGGATACAGAGTTTCTCAACCTGACCTATTCTCCTCTTCCATTCGAGCCAGTCCAAGTTCTCCGACTGTCCAACACCGTTGGACCACTCATCAAACCTCAAGGCCCCCTCTCTGCGGGGCTGGCAAGTAGCATAAAGTTGCACCCCTCACCTGCTTCGTCTTTCGTTCGGGCCGGGCTGAACAGCGCGTTCAGCGGGAAGCCCGGCTCCCCTGGGAGCGCAAACTTGTCAAGCCCCATCATGATGAGCACTTTGACACCCTCCGCATCCGATTTGCAGCCTTCGAGCTTTTTCAGGCACAGGCTGATAAAGAGCGTGAGATACACCAGCAGCTTGTCGGAGGAGCCCTTGACCTCGAACTTGCGGAACAGGACGTTGGCGCGAAAGCACGTCAACGCCTCGTCGAGAATGTCCTCCTTGCCTGCGAGGTTCCAGGATCGAGAGAGCTGGTGAGCGAAGGGCACAGGTTCCGAGCACAGGAATGCCGACAGAATGCTGCGGTTCATGAAAGGTTGTGGCGGGCGAAGGAAGCGAGGGGCCGCGACACTTGATCCTGATCTTTCGAAACCTGCGGAACAGGACTCGACTTGGAGACAAGTCAGGGCTTCGTCCGGGTGTCTTCTGCCTGCGACCCAGACACAACCCAGGGAAAGGGTACAGAAATATGGTCACTCTGGCCTGAGACACCTCTTGGGGATCGACCTGAAGTAGATAGTGAGTTTACTGGATGAAGATGTGGATGAAGATGAAGTTTCAAAAGAATCCAACTTGCAAGTGGGTTGATGGCGGAGTGGTACAGACTCATAAATCAAAAGACATGACCTCCTTGGTCTTGGGCGGAAGAGAATCGCACCTGTCTCAATCGCAGCAGCTGGCCCACGTGTGCTAGTCCGAAGGGGGAAGATAGTCAGCCCGCAGGCTTGCTGAGCCCCTTCTTCATCTGTGAAGGTTGAGTGGTACACCTGGGGGAAATTGGAGGGGGGTTCTGATTCATGCCACCATCTGACGACCTTGATGCAAAGACAAGCGTCCAAAATTTCCATCTTGGTGATCCAATCACTCCTCTCTGTCTGTGGAGGCAACAAGGGGGGGCAATTTCGGAACAAGGTGCCAATGAAGGTATCTCAGCAATAACCATACCTGGCCAGCCCACAGTTTCCACTGAAAACTTCTGATCGTCAATTAATCCAGAAACACTGTTCCTTGGTATGCTTTGAGAAGGCACTCGTCAATATTTAGGCATGGCAACCCTGACTTTTGATAGATCTTAAAACCTCAAATACATGGTGGTTGTCGAGCTCGCTAGTAAACTTTGAATGTGGGCCTCCAAATCAATCGAATTATAACAAGAGCTACTGGCGGCAGAGGAAAGCAATCTAGAATATGAAACTTTCAATACGTGGTGGTGGTCGAGCTCGGAAGTGAACTTTCAGCGTGGGACTCCGATTGAATCTGACGAGAACAAAGGCTACTGGCGGCAGAAAAAAGCACTCTATCAATTGAAACTCAATGCATCATGGAAGATTCATGGAGGTCTTGCACTTCTTTAAAAAGGTGCACCAAGGCAATGCTCGCAAATGAAGGCTCACCATGATAGCAATCGCATTCGCGGGCCTTCGGAGTTCACAATCTAGAAGAACAAACGCTTGCACGATCCAAGGCTGCTGTACACAACCATCACGTACGCAAACCCTAAAATGGATGGGCTTTCAAAACACCATGGCCCCCCTTGTTTCAGGGCTACCTCTCAGCAAGGCTCCCCTTAGTCAGCAACTCCAGCACCCGTATGCATCCACTCTCGAAGCAGGCCCCAAGGCGCCCAGCTGCCATCCTCCAGAGCATCAGCTGCAGACCAGACCTCAGGTCTGACGTGGCGGCCGCCACGGCGTCAGGTGGCAGAGCTCTCCTGCTGCCATTCTAGGTTTTACTCGCGGTCTAGTTCGTCAAAAAGCAATCCTCTTCGGGACTGGGTGCGCAACATATCCATCGAATCAGTTGGTTCTACTCGCGCCATATTGAACGGAGCATTCGGCTTCAAATATCGTTAAGACATGCCAGAGCCGTCGATTGGCTCGTATCTTCCTCACCCGCAGGGGCTGGGACCAACTTAGACCGCAGTGAGCTGTAGAGGACTCGTCGCCTTTCTGTTTTCCAACGGGCAAGGCAGGCAGGGCCGCGCTCACTGTCAGCGCCAGCAAAGGTTAAGTTAGAGCTTTCATTGACAGGCGGACGCACCATTCTTCTGCGCCTTCTTTCTTCCTGTAGGGCTTCCCTTCTGTAGTAGGAGCCATGGGTGACGACACGTACGAGGATTTCAGGGTCTTTGTTGGCGGGCTCTCATGGAACACCGACGATAGGGGCCTCGAGGATGCGTTCTCCAAGTTTGGAGATATTGCTGATGCCAAGGTCAGTATTTGATTCAGCTTTGAAGGTCCGTCGTGTCAAGTTCCTCAATTTGACCTTTTACTTGTGCTACAGATTACATTCAGATACTTCTGTTTGTTGAGAGGCCGATTCGAGCATTTTGTTTAGAAACGCCTTACTTGATTGCAACAGGATTTTGGAAGAATATGTTTGATATGGTCTCTTTACCCGCAGATTGCAGTTCTAATTTGCCAGTGAAGATTGTGCGTGTTTGCTTGCTTTCAATTCTTCCTGAAATTTGAACAAACCATTTTGTTGATTGCAGCACTGGAATCAGGCTCTGTGTGTCCAGGCAACATGAATTGTACCCTGTCATTTTCAGGATTTGGAGTTGATGGTAATGGTGCACTGCTCGGTTATTTGTCTTGATGCCTTGACGCAATGTGCTTCAGTTCCACTTGAGTTTGTTGAAATCAGACTGTGTGCATTATTGACCAAATATTCCTTGTTTCAGGTTGTCAATGAGCGGGAGACTGGTCGGTCCAGGGGCTTTGGCTTCGTGACCTTCAAGGACGACAGATCCATGCAAGACGCTATTGACGAGCTGCATGGGAAGGAGCTTGATGGACGGAACATCACTGTCAACAAGGCTCAGCCGAAGGGTCAGCGGAGGTTTGATGACAGGGGGGGTCCTGGGGGCAGAGGTGGCGGCCGTGGGGGCGGCGGTGACGAGTGGTGAGTACATGCAGTCATGATCGAATGCCTGTGCTCAAAAGGAGCAAAATAACATTCTCCTTACTGTAATCACTCCCTGGCGCTTTGACTCAAGCACTTCTGAATATCTATCTGATGATATTCTTTGCTGTCAGTATGGGTAGTTGCTGTATGGGTAGTTGCTGCACTAGTCCAAATGATCAATGTACATGCAAATTGCTGAAATACGATTCGTCTCATTGCATCAAGGCCTCCGTTTCTGCTTGCCTTTGACTGGGAGGGCCGTCCTTGTCCTTGATTTACCATCTAGGTAAACATATTGTCCTTCTGTCTCCCATCTGGTGCAATGAGAAGGATTCTCTCACGCAATCCCTCTCTTCTCTCTTGCAGCTACAAATGTGGCGCGCCTGGTCACTTTGCTCGTGATTGTCCCTCGGCTGGTTATGGAGGCGGCGGCGGTGGTGGTTATGGTGGCGGTGGGGGTGGTTACGGTGGGGGAGGCTATGGAGGAGGCCGCAGGTGACACGACAGAATTTTGTGCACTGGAGCCTGCTGACGCCTGCTGACTGACACGAGTGTTCAATGGGGGAGGCTGGAGTTCATGTTCAAGGCGTTATGAGGACTGGGGTCACAGCTGATGGCCTTGGTGGAGATGAAACGTGCCAAGTCGTGAAGTGGATGCAAGTTCGCAGATGCAAGTTCTTCTCAGTTGGGGAGAGGGGGTCTTGTGCCAAGGTGCCAACTTTCAGCGGGAGGGTTTGAGCGATCGCGAACGTGTGAATGAAGAGTCCCCGAAGAAGCACCAGACGCTTAAAGACAGGGGCAGCCCTTGCCTGTCGATACTCAGAAAAGCCAATTGATCAGCACGAGGGTTCAGTTTGCAAGCACTTTGGGGTGATGCTAGAGGGACACTCGGTCGGGAAGGTTCTGGAGGTTTTCCAAGAGAGATCGAGAGCGGGGCTGTCCACTTTCGAGCACCTGTTCTTCGTCAAGACTGCCAAGACTGCAAGAGACAGAGTGGTTGGAGTTGGACAAGTTTGGTCGTGGTGCTGGAGTGGCAAGTTTGTTCCTGGAGGTGGCGGGTGGGAGGGGGCCATGGCGTGTTACTTTGGTTACTTCGTCCAAGCTGTCACTTGTTCCATGCTGCTGCTTACTAAAACCCTACAAGAGAGTGCTGGCTTCTGCAGGTAAGTCGCAGGTAAGTTTACATCATTGGGAACCCTAATTTGTCCTGACTCCAAAACATATGGTCCGAGTTCAGGGAAACGACCACACCAGGAGCACCACCGTCAACCAAACAACATCGATTGAGTTAAGCCATTAAAAAGAGAGGACAATCAGCTACAGAAATCGGTTCTCCTTTGTCCAATCCTGCACTTTTGTTAGGTTGGCGGAGGACCAGCGCGACAAGGTTGCCGACTTTATATCCTTTTTGTTTTGGTGTTTTGGAGGCCTGTTCTTGGATGCGGCCGGTTGGCTTGTTGACACGTGTCCCGGATCGTTCCTGGTATCAGTGACCGTTACGGTGGAGGCGGTGGTGACCGGTATGGCGGTGGTGGCGGTGGGGGTGGCTACCGTGACCGCTCGCCTCCTCGCGGGGGCGGCGGCGGCGATCGTTATGGCGGCGGCAGCGGCGGAGGTTACAGCGAGCGTCGGAGAGACGAGTACTGAGAGGGGCCTGGTTCATGCTAGCAAAGATGCATGGGCCCCTGTGTTTTAGTTCTAGTGAGTCTGAATGGAGCCAGGCAGAAGTCTGATGTTTGCTTTGCTTGTTTAAAATATGCGTCACTACTTGCTATCTGCTCGTTTAATTACCCTCCTGAATTGGTGCTGTCTCTCTTCCCAACAAGAGATGCTTCATCTGGCCTCTCTCTACACCTCTTGCTGTAGTTGACCACTCAAGTCACATACCTAGTTCTCAACATTGGTGCCAGATTATTTAGAAGCCCTGTTCAAGACCGGGTCTGACCCTGTACGAGTTGTAGGCCTTGGTAGTGGAAGGGTGACCTTCTTGGCCCGTGCATGACCACCTCCAGCCAACAGTATAACAGAGTTTCTTGGTGCACCATGCAAATGAAAGGTAGATTGCGGACTGAACACTTTCAAGCGAAATTGAAACCGGTTCATGCGATCACACTTGTTATTGTTTCCAGGTTCAGCGAAGCAACATAAGTCTCAAACGATCTATCATCATTTCCATAGCGGGATGCTCCTCACTGACCCTTCCAAGTCGGCTTGTAGAGGGGGTCCCCGAGATTCGACGTGAGGCTGTAGCCTGTTGACTCCTCTGCTAAGGGAACTTTTGACGAAACAAAACAGCGCAACATGAGTTACATGCATCCTTGGTGTTCAATGCGATCAAAGAGCGATGACCCGGGCCTGTGTGCTTGATTATGATCGCGCAACCGCGCATGTACGAGGCCTGTCTTTGCTGACATTGTGCACTGCGTTGTGCATTAAGTGACTGTTTGCCATGCATCTGTGTACAGGAAGTTCAATGTGCGAAGTCAACTGCAGCATCGGCTGGGCCGCGCTGCATATAATGACTCGGAAGGTCAATTGTTTCATATGCTGACAACATCAAGATAAAAAAACACATATTTGGGCCGACGGTTATCACTGTCAATAACGTGGTACATGGCGAGGCTTGTAGTACAGATTGCAACTGAGGCAAATGAGTCCGCATTCGTCCAGAAAATTGTTCACGTCCCTGATAACCCAGATATTTTGGGTCTGAGGTAACTGGCACATGAACTCTCACCCACATCAGGGGGAGTCGAGGTTACCTCTTGCGTGCAAGTGTTGAATGACATCCACCGATCGAGAGTCAGTGTCCGGGTGCTCCGACAAGCTACACACTAATAGTATGAACGGATTCTGGTCCTTTGGTGTGGGAGGGGAATCGGCTGTGCCACTCCTTGCCGCTCAAACGCACGATAGATAGCCCCGTTCTTGGGAATCGCGCGCGCTGGGCTGCGCACAGTTGGCGCCTTCCTCTTCAACGCACATCTATCACTACCTAGTGTTGCAGTGCCTTCGCGCACCAACTGACTTTGACTCGCCCCTTGGTCTACCGATTTCCCGCCGTTAGCATCGTGACTTTCGCACTCTCTCTGGCCTGCCCGGAACGCGCCGCTGCGATTCCGCTTCCGACCGAAGGAGTCTTCCCCGTCCGTAATGTCTGCCTCTCTTCTCCCGTCCCCCACTTTTCGTCTTCCCTCCGTTTCTAGAGCAGCTTCCCTCAAACCATCGTTCCGTTCCGTTCCATTCCGTTCCCGGTCGCTCGCCTCCCCCGGAATCTCCGCACTCCCACCTTTCAGCCTTGCGCTCGGGGGAAGCCCCGTGACTTCAACCACCTCCGACGTGCAATTTGACTGATCAGGCAAACCGTCACATTCAGGGGGAATGTTCTCTTTTGCAAGGCTACCCTTCGCTTTGTCTTTTCTGCTTCCTTCTGAACAACCTTTGGGACTTATTGTCATTGGGCTCGCTTGCCCAGCGCTTTCCTGCGATGCACTTTCCTGGAGAACATCGTCTCGAAACCCAGTAAACAACCCCCCCGGTTCTCCACCCCGTTCCACACCCCCACAAGGGGCAAGCTCGACTTGCAAACCCCCAGCACCCCCCTGGCTACCTCGAACCTCTTCAATACACTGCCCCGAAACCTCCCCCCCCCTTCCTCGCCCTCCAAATCACCCCCCCCTGCGACGACGCAAAATTCATGGGGGGGGACGGCGGCGCTTCCGGCACGAACTCGTCCCACTTCTCGAGGGAGGGAGTCGGATCCACATCCTCCCGACCAAGCGTTCCTTCCAGAACCCCTTTCGTTACCATCCCCTCCGCTTCGTCTCCGGCCGCCCCCATCTTTTCATTCCCTGACGAGTCCCCACGACTTTTACTCGGGCTCCCTTTCAGCGACCCCCCCTCGGCAGCTTCATCCTCGCTGTCAGCAGAGGGATCCCCCTCGTCCGCCCGGGGCACTCTACCGGGCGCCAGGTCCCGCCGGACGGGCCCAAGCCAAGTGCTACTTAAGCCTCCCCCGCTAACTCTCCCGACCACTGTGCGAAGCTCGGTGCCCATCTCGCCAACGAAGTGAACCACGTGGCGGGGCGCCAGGATCTCGACGGCGCGCATCAGCTCGGACCTGTAATGACGTCAGCAGGCAGGAACGGGCTCAGCCCGGGCTCCAGCGATTCAGTCCAGATTATTACGCAAACCGATATGGCCACCCTCTAAAGCAAACAATCACGGAGCACTTCAAAAATCGGATAGGGATAGGGATCGGAGCAGCAACAGTGTTTGGAGGACGCATTTGTGGGCAGATTCCCACCTCGATGAGTGCATCGAGAAGAGCACTCGGTAGATGCCAAACGGGTCCTGCCGGGCGACCACGGGCTGCTGCCACACCGGAGGCACTGCTGGCAGCAGGCCCATTCCCCGGGCCTTCTCAGCATCACCGGGCACGTCCTCGCCGTGCACGAAGAACTGGGAGGACGGCCGGATGAACACCGGGGGATCCCCCCCGGTCTCCACGGCCTTGCGCTGGGCTTCTTCCGCACGGCGGCCGAGGGCCCGGCCGTCGCACAACTGGAAGGGAAAATGCGAGCAGGGATGAGAATGAAGAGCCTCTCCAGCATCACCGGGCAGGTCTTCAACGTGCACGAAGAACTCGGAAGGACGGCCGGATGAAGACCGGGGGATCCCCCCCGGTCTTCGCGGCCTTGCGCTGAGCTTCCTTGGCGCGGAGACCGAGCGCCCGACCGTCGCACAGCTTAGGGAAAGAGAAGAGGCTCGTGAGGGTGGAAATCTGGTGAGCCACTGAACATCGCTTCGATGGGGCAAAGAATGCAAACTTTGCAGATAGACGAGGACGGCTGGATGAAAACCGGGGGATCCCCCCCGGTCCCTGTGGCCTTGCGCTGGGCTTCTTCTGCGCGGCGGCCGAGGGCCCGGCCGTCGCATAACTGGAAGCGAGACAGGGGGCGTCAAAAGTAAGAGTTTGATCAGCATGCTTCAGGAAAGAAAGGAGAGGTAGTTGAGGAGAGGGGACGCTGGCAACAAGAAATGACGACAAAGACGGCTCTCAAAGTGGTTTGGAGTTCGTTGCTTGGTAAACGGACCCAGAACTATGATCGCAATTTGGATCAAAGAAGTCGTTCTAGAAAGGACCATACGATTTTTCTGACGCCCTGATTGAAGCACAGATGTCGAGCATACGACGAGTATAGCCTCGGTTCCTGAACCAGTGTGGCCTTAAGGTCATCAATTATGCGCAACTAGTCCGAGAACTGCTGTGGTTCTTGATCACAGGCCTCCGCAGATCGGAACAGGTTAGGAAAAACCTTTGTAAAAAGGCGTTGCCCCGCAGTACACGCCAGGACAAGAATCCTTCGAGACTTGGTGAGAAACATCCAAAATTAGCTTCAATTCAATGATTACCCGTTGGGCGCAGTTGACAAAGGTGCCAAAAGAGAGAAAGTCGAATCTTATCAGGGGTTTGTGAGTGTCACATTGGGCAGAACACTCACGTGGAAGCGAGTCGACTTGGATTCGTTCACCAACCACTCCGGGTGCATGAACGTCAGATCGTCCCACCTGCGACAAGATGACGTCACCCTGTCAGCTCAACAGCGGCGGAACGGTCTCTACGAATCCTGTCCGTGGAGCTTTGAGGAGCCCTGCTCGAGATGTGGCCCCCGAAAGTCTACCTCGAATATGCTCCTCAGGCCAAGACAGCAATTGAATACGCACAAAGGAACCCAGGGACTGTAAGTCAACGAAATGTTGCACAGTCGCTCTGAGAGTCTAGTGCTCGTCAAATATTTACAGCGGCACGTTCTCAACCACAATTCAAGAACACGTTGACAATCAACCTTCACAAACTTGGTCCTCTATACGGTTATGATGAATAAAAAAGGTCCAAAACCTCAGGCAAGGCCGCTAAAGGCCCCACGCGCAGCAAAGGATGACAGCTGTGCTGCCCGTGTGCCTTGCAAGACGTTTCTAACCAAAGGCAGCACATAATGGATCACGAACAAGCGTTCCCTGTCGCATCTGTCTCTGCTGCGCGCGCGGCTCACCAGGTTCGTGCCGACGCCGACGCGTTGCTGCGGTCCACCCAGAAGCCGCAGCCGAACTTGGCAAAGACGCCCTCGAGCACCTGCGCGCCGTACAAGGAATCGCTCGAATGTCAGGGACTCTCTGTGTAGAGTCTGCCAACAGTTCCTAGTACGAATGATAAGCAGCTGCGCCTGCAGAAAAGTACCACTCAGACCTGCCTGATTTTCCAAACTCCTGAGCGCCTGTGTCTCATGTAGAGGCTTGCTCAGCGTCTGCGTGGATCAAGGATACGGTTCGCACATCTGCGCCGGCGTCAGTCAGAAGAACGCTCGGCTCCTAAGATTTATCGGTGTAAATAATCATTAAAATCCTGTAAGGATGCTTTCGAGCAAAAGCGCCCATGAAAAGAACTGGATTACTTCGTTTAACTCGGCTCCGCGTTTCAAGCGCTCTCAGCTCTTGGATGCGCCCTGAGCTACCTGCCTCCTAAAGCGCCTCAGATTTTCAGTAAGGGCGTACGGGGTTGGCTGACGTCAGCCTCTAAGGGCAATGGCTCAGTGAGTTGACCATCACGACTGCGGGCACCAACGAGACGTTTTTGGAACTCTACGCTGCTTGTTTAAATCAAAAGCCAAACTGCTGACGCTCTACCAAGCCAACACAAACACAAAAATCACACCCAAAACCTAAGAAGACCAGTTTTATCCGAACCTACAATTTCGAAACAGAAACCTTGACCAGAAATCAACCTCAACCTTGACCAAATCCCCGCGCTCACCTCCTCCATGCCCAGCTGGTCGCACGCCAAGAACACCTGCTGGCCGTCCTCCGAGTGACGTGCGATGACGTCACACACCTGACGCACCGCGTCCTCTTTGGTTGGGAAGCCGTATGCTTTGTCGCCGTATGTGCAGTCCATGAACAGGCACTCCAACGGCTGCAGGGGAAAGGGAACGCTGATGTCGACGAAGGAGAGGACTGAGAGTTAGAGGTCCGATGCCTGCCTCGTAGGTTCAGAACACCTTCGAGTGAGGCTGCCAACAAACAAGGAGCGCCTCATCGGGGTGAAACTAGGCATTGGCAGAGTGTACAAGACGTCTCTTTTACGAAAAGGAGAGTCTGCAAGAATACAACCAACACTTTGTTGTTGCGGCGTACTCAGGGCATCTGGAGTGAGGACTCTTCGGCATGCGGGAAGTGCTGCCGCCCTTTGGCAAGAGAGTGATGTCAGCAGGGGCTTGGACGCAAGCAACAATGCACCGGACATAAAGTACGAGCTTCCAGCCAAAGAATGAAGATTGATTAAGCTCATGTGCACCAAAAGACAGGAGGGTTCTCCTGCTTTGGCAGGTGCCCCATGGCTCCATGATCACAACATTAAGTCTATCCACTTATGCCCAGCTCAGATTGCCACCGATTATCTCAAATCCAAGCGAAATTGACTCTAGACGTCTCTGTGACTACACAGCCCGTTCCCGAAGACAGATCATCATTTTCCCTCCAACGATCTCTGTTCAGTGCAAGCAGTTCTTTTCAGTCTGGGAGATTTCCCTGTTGATTTATGATGATTGATGATTGATGCTGATGATGATTGATGATATGCGCAGGTGATATATTCGAAACTTACCCGCCTCCGCAGAAAGGCCTTGACAGGCCGCACCACTCTGGCCTCTGCCAACCGAGCGTCCCCTGTGTGGAGCACATACCCATGGTCCTCGACATAGAACAGGAGCATGATGGCGCCTGCAAAGAAACGGCAATGCTTCAGCGCGGTGACTGCGCGAGGATTGTTCCCACTGCTTGTTAGACTGTGAGCTTGCACCAGTGCCCAAATGAGGGGCACGCTGATCTTAGGTAGATGACAAGTCAAGCTTTGCAACAACAGCGCAGAGAATGGCACCCTAGACCGCCAACAGACCCTTGAAACCAGCACAGAGAACTGCGTTTGTCAATGATGCCAGATAAAAGGGGTCCATTGCTCGGATGGTCAAAAGTTGGGCCTGCAGATCAATCAGGGGGGACAAGATATCAATTCAAGGATTTTTTATTGTCCAGCAAGATAAGAGGATCTGGTTGCTGCTTACCGGGGCAATGGTTGGCATCAAACGCACGAACGCTTATGTTGAACGCTTTGTCTTCATCTTCCAGTATCATCTCGCCGCCATCGACCTCTAGATAGCAGAACTTGGCATTCCCAAGCTGGAAAGGAAAGGGAGATCATTGTATTTGATCAGTATACGCGCAGAGATGGAGAAAAGCTGGTGAGCAAGAGATGGTATTTAAAGCCCAGACCACCCAGCAAGAAGTTGTCTGGTGGGCATCGTTTACCCCTGAACACATGTTGCAGAATAGTCTATGTCGACAGCTGGCGACATGTGATTCTAGTGACAAGGAGCAACAACTGGCAACGGGATGCAACCAACTGAGTTGCCTTAGCTCGCTCCAACAAAGTTCATACCCCATACCTGCCTTGCTTTGCACTACTACCGAAAAGACAACTTAGCTTCCATTCGCAATCGACAGCTCACCTGCGGAAAGTGGCACACCACCAGATCCCTGGTCGTCCGAGAGCAGTAGATGGTCCGGTCTGCGGTCCGGAAGGAGGCCAACCCCGCCATGTGATCTGCAGAAAGAACCCACCCTTAACATTCCCGCTGAAAGAAACTAAAAGCATGACAGTGTACTTGACTTAGTAGAGACACTAACAAGGCTTGTAAACCGCAAGCACCTCTTCTTTGACAGGTGTCGGCTGATAAGCGCAACGTTTACTTGCGGCGGGGTTCCAACAAAGAGCAGCATACCTATCACCAGCGGTAAAAACATGAACAGAGGTACAGCCAGAGCGACTGAGTACCAACAAGAAAGCAGCCTGGGGCCCAAGAAACTGACCTGTATGGGCGTGGGTTAGAAAGTGGTGGCGCTTGCCATGACAGGAGACCCTGTCCCACGAGTCTACCGTGAAGGGTAGCCACATGGGCATGTTCACAGGCTTGTCTCGCCGAGCCATAATCTGTACTTGCTTGTCGCACACCTGCTTGTATCAAAGGAAGCACCTTTGGACGCGTAGAATCGCTTGAACTCTCAAGCTGAGACTCCAACAGGTTGACCCTGTGCTCCCCGAGCCTTGCTACATATATCCAATGCTTGTACAGTTCATTTTACGCTCTCAGGACACGACCAGGATCGCCAGGCCTGTTGGAAGGCTGCCTTGAAGAAAGTTCCTTGAACATCTTGCTGCGCTGTTTACGCTAGGTGTATAATACACTCGCGAGCGATCAGAAGGGAGCATCATGCCAGAGCAAGCCAGTTGAAGCAGCCTTCTGCGCTTGCAGAACTTTACTTTAGGTCCTAGTTGCAGCTTTCTGCAGTTTCTTCAGCAGTGCTCTTGAAATTCCGAAGTGGCGGTTGATCATTTTGTTCCCGCCGAACTGACGCATCCACCGGGCACCGAGGCGTCAACAAGAAGCTGCCGTTCGCCCAAGCGTTCGATCTTAGGTTTCAAAACCTGGCCGCAACTTGGCGGCGCGACTTTCCCGTAGATTTGCCGGTTCTCCTCGCTGATTGTTAGCCAACGCCCGGGGAAAACTATCTGTCTGGCGCAGCCGCCGCGGGCCGCGCCTCCGCGCCCGACTCGAGGAGCCTGGGCTGAGCTGTAAGCGGTGCTTGATCAGCATTGTCATACCTAAGGTGCGTCTCAGCGTTCGCTCATTCTCTCTATCTCAACAAGCTCGTCAGTAGGGTCGTACGTAGTTCTCGGCCCGGTTGTCAATATAACTCTGATCATTTCTTTCACACTCAGCTATACCACGTTCGAGGCACGTTCGCAAGTCACAGCCTTTATGTCTGCAGCCTGTGCAGTCCCCTTGAAACCTGTCAGGCCAAGTACTGCAAGAAGGCGGAAAGCCTATGTCAGCATTTCTATCAGGTTACTGTCAGCCAGAAGGAATCTCAAATGGAGCGACCAGGACTAGTGGCTTCCGCCTTAATCCTGTCTCCTTCGGAACCGCAGCTTCGGGCAGCGCTTGCTAGGACCATAGAACCAAGGATGCGTTTTCTCCAACAATACGTTGAGCGAGGTAAAAATTGACGAACCATGCAAAGATCGACGTTGAATTGCGACATTGTTGTATTGTTGCCGCAAGCCGCAAAGCCGGACATAACTAGGTACTCCAGGCAAATATTGTGTACTGTGTTGAATTGCTTTCAAGGTTGCTAGATGTAGATTAGCCCCGACCCGTCGGTACGGTAGACAGTTTCAATCTTGTGAGGCGTGTTGCAATCGAGTATGCTTCACTTCGATTCGTTCGAAACGAAAATCCAATCTGTCAGATCTTTGAAATCAGTGCCTTGCGTGGCAGCACTTCTAATGATTGCACGAGTCTCTGGGCACATTCTTTTGAGTTTGGTCCCCGTTTGGTCCGTGCACCGATGCGTTGATGGCCACTACAGTTGGGCAGATTCTTAAGTGCACAGACGAACTTGATCTACGACCCGAATGTAACGGAAACCTCCTCTTGGCGGCTCCCCTTTTGAAGGGCCACTGGATGTCCAACTCGAATCCAAACACATGGTTGATGCGATGTTGTTTTAAAAGTACGAAGCTGAGTTTGAAAGCAGCTTTATACGGACCAAGGTTGCCTTTGCCCTTCGCAACACTAGCTTAACAGCTTGGTTCGTCGACAAATGACGAAGGAAAGTTTTAACGGAGACCTTGTTCGCCTTCCAGACCGCACACGAGAATTCCTGCACTTTTGGAACATGTAGTCTTTAGGTGACCTATAGACCTATCCTCGCTGCTGAGGGGTACTCCCAGGGTGACTGCGGGCGTAGCTCTGCTGGAACGCGTTCCACGAACTCTGCGGCCGCGCGCTGGGCGCGGCCGCCCTCCGGTTCCGAGCCGGCGCAAACCCCGCGCCGCCGCCGCAGTCAAAGTCGGAGAACGAGTCGAACCCGGGGGAAAAGCAGGCGGGGGGAGCCCGGTTCATCATCTGGGTCACGCCCGTTATGGAGCTCGAGAAGGCGGCCTGCTGCGCGCGTGCTTGTTCTGCGAGGCTCGTAGAGAAGCCCGCGAGCGTGTCTTTCAATTTCCGTTCTCAGTCGGCGTTCTGCTGGCGGATTTTGGCGACCTCGCCCTCCGCCGCCGCGAGCATCTGCTTGAGCGCCGCGAACTTGGCGCTCGTACTTCTGTCGACCTTCCTCTCCGCGGACTCCAACGCAGCCTGCATTTTAGTAGGATGTGTTGATCAACTTACCGCACGTCAAACCTGCAGATAGAAAAACGACTCGGAATTTCAGCACATGGTGCGAAATCCACAACTGCGGCGGGCCTGGCAGTGCGTGACCCTCCTTTTCCTGGGGTGAACATGTGGGACAGAAAGGGATCTCTCGATAAGCTGCACATTTTTCGAAGAATGTGGGTGAGGAGTCGTAATCTGGTTCTACCTTATTTACTGTTCACTTTCTAGGGGAACCGCAGCGAAGCCGTTGTACTGTTGTAAACCCTGCTACCAAGCTCTCTCGAGAGCCGACCCGTTCACCCTGGCCTTTGCCGTCTCGTGCTTCGTCTCGTACGCCGCCATGCGCTGCCGGAAAGCGTCTCGCCGAACAGTCGTGTAAAGCTCCGTCGCGTCTTCTGGGGACAGCCCTCCAAACTTCGCGAAAAGAGCGCTCACAGCTTTCTCATGTATCTTCTCCCCGGTTTCGACTAGGCTCTCGTTATCCCAAGGGAGCTTTTCCGGGGCGAGAGCGGCGGCCATTTCGGCCTCCATCTGATTGATGGTGGCGTCCAGGTCCTTCTTGCCTTTGGTTTCGATCGCTGCGTCATTTAGCGTGCGCAGGGCGGATTCGAAGCCCTCCAGCGCTATCGTCACCTGCGCAAAGCGAAGGCACTTCATTGCTACCGCACCCTGACCTGCCTGATCGCAGCCATTGCTAACCTTACTCAGTCCGGTGAGCGTGATCAAGTTTGTTGTCAACACACGTTTAGACCCTGATGAGTCGAGGTTTCACCTCTGAAGCCTTCTCCTTGTCAAGGACCTTGGCGGCAGCACACGCGTTCTTCCAAAAACGGGTTGAGAGCGGGACGCGACAACATATATCACAACAAGCTTCTCCTCACACAACCACAGGCTGATCTAGTCTGGATTCACCAGCATTTTCACCTTACAATCAGGGCGTGCTGGTTACATTCACAAGTACGGACCTTTCACGTTGCGCTTCGTAGCAGCTTCTAACAAAGACTAGCGAACCATGACCTAATAGCCCTAGATGCTGTCGGTAGCTTTACATCAACCGCTGTAGTGTCTTCAAGCAGAAACGACTTGACGCACCTTTTCCTCGAAGACGTCAGCAAGGGCTCGGGGAAGCCCCCGGGGGGCGAGAGACATCCACAGGTCCCGGAGCTCGTTCTCAGCCGTTCTGACACGTAGCTCCAGGTCCGTCCTCTTGAGGGGTAAGTTGGGCGAGAGGTCATCTTGTAGGGTCTTAGCTCGCTCCTCGAGCGCCTGAACAGCGGCTTCGCACATGTCCCTGCAATGGAGACGGAGGAAGTGAGCAGTGGTGAAACTTATCAAAATGCAACTGCTCGTTTACGAATGAGTTTTAGAGGTGTACACCTACGTGTAGGTTCAAGAAGGACGTCAGAAAGCTGCGGCTGACGGGCAATTATTAATTTTAAGAACTTCTCAGCCGTGAACGCTGACAGCTTAATCAGTAGAAGCAACTCGGAGAACGGCGCCTTTTCTCTCTTTCAAATCAAGCTGTTAGATCCGATACTGGAGCCGCATTGATCCGCAGTACGGGCCGCGTACCTCTGATACTTTTGCGTCAGTGTCTTCGGTACGAAGTTTCATCAAAGGCAGCATACCGTCCAAAAGCAGAATCTTTCCGTTACGTTCAGCACACTGTCTGCAAAGTTTCTTCAAACATCTGCGCGCCCCTAGTACGGACCTGCAGATGGCCAGTACGAAGTCCTTCACCGGGATGGCCGCCTCCGATTCCTGAACCCTCCAGAGGGCGAAACGGAGGACGCTCAGCTTTCCCGCTCCAGTCAGCACGCCTCTCTGCGACATATTGCCCTGCAACTAAATGCAAGAGAAATCAGAGGTGCCCTAGTTTCCGGGCTGAATCCAACGACGAAGCAAGTAGCGCCCGCGCAGACAACTTGCCCATAGGAAAGGTTGAAAGGGGTATGCGTGTAGATGAGATGCCACAGATCTGCGGAACGGAAGCAAACGACATATAGGAGCCGTATTTGGGAAGCCAGGTATTTGCATCTGGGTGCTCAGACTACCCGAAACTACGAGGAACCTGTATATTCTGTGGCAGGAGAAGAGGAAGGCCAGGTCGAGGTCGCTGGTTGATCAGCGAATTTCTCCCACAATGTGCCATTTGTTGATATATAATGACTCTGCCTGAATGGAGCTGCTTGTGTAAGATGCCGGATCGCCGCCGGTCAACTTCACGTGCAATGGCAAATCGAACAAAGGGTCATTTTGTGCGTCAGTCCGATTGCTCAATGTCTCACCCCCGTTTCACTGCTCCCTTTCGTCCACGCTCACACTGGCTACAATTTTTTCACGCTGATTTTCTGCTTCCAGAATCGAGGCCCTTTGAGCTCAACAGCGGGCACACGAAGGATAGGAGCGGAACAAGCGGCTGCTGGAAGCCGAGCGCGCCGCGCTGGTTGAACAGCAGCGCCACCTCGCAGCGGAAGCGGAAGCGGAGAAGTGCCGGGCCCGCGTTCGTGACACCGCCTACCGTCAGAGCGGGGTCAAGAAGATTCAGTACTTTTGGGATCGGGGTCGGGGGTGCTGTTGGAAGGGCTGACGTCACGGTGACGAGGTTTTGAGTTTTGACCCGGAGCTTCCCCATCGACGATTGGTCGAAAGAAAACTAGCCCAGGATATCGCCTTTGAATCTATCCACGGCAGCCATTCCAACAGCATCCCCGGCCCAGGTCCCAAAATCACTGATTCTATTTGACCCCGTTCCGTCAGGTCCGTCACGCTTTCGACCATGGGGGAGAGCTTTGAGAAATGTGACCGTAATTTCCAAGACAAATGACGGTCGCGCGAGGAGCTGCCGGCGAAACATTGATACAGAATGGCGACTGGTTCTGCTTACAGGGCGCGGCAGGAACAAGTGCTGCGCGACCTGGATGCGGAGCGGGACCTCATGGAGCAGATCATGCATGGATGCGGAGGTAGCTGCACTAAGTTGTGTCGAAGGTGCTGATGCGGAAGAAGATTGGGTTCTGCGTGAGTTGCGTTGCAGCAAATAACCGGCCTTGAGCGCCGCACCGGATTACATGCATGAGAATTTTGCGTATCAATCCCTTAACGTAAGTTAAGAGAACATGCAATCCACCGCAAACTTAACGAAAGTTAACGAATTGACCCATGCATGCATGATTGCAACACAACATGCACATGTACGCCGCAGCACTTCAAAGCTTTGCACTGATCGAGCGATCGCATGCCAGTTTGATGCAATTGCCTCACACTCAGTATATGCGGGCCAATAATGATGCGCCTCCTTCCTTAATGATGGTACATCTGATCGACGTACAGTTGGCGTAGTATGTGTCCGGATTGAACATGCGTCACGCGTGTACGGCGAGGTCTGGTAGCAAGCTGACACTCAGTAATTCACGTACCGACTTACGTGCAGGCTGCAAGGGGCATGTACTTCCGTGTATTGCATTTGCCAGGCAACTCATTCTTAAGCACCTTATACTATGCCAGCACTTTTGCAATATGATCAGACGCACAGTTTAAAGAACGATTGCTTCGAGCGACGTGTATCAGTCGATCTGGCTTTTCGACTAGGATCGGACAAGCTAAGGCGTCACCTTTAACTTGCCTTGGTGACGATCTTTCATATACTGATCACTTACGACAGGAAGTCGCCATCTCCTTAATACGTTTTGCAGCTCTGGAGAATTCAACCGTCGTTACACTTCTAACAAAAATAAACCATTATCTGCCGAGCGACGATAAGGTAGTCCGATCGTCCTTTTCGCGGTCGGACCATCCCTTAAATAGCTCTTTTTAAACTCACGAAATCCTCGCTAGCAGTAACGTAAGCTTGCCGGTCGCTACACTCCGGACGCAGTTCTCATTGTTTTCAGTTGCGAGGCGATCAGGTGCACATCCTCTTTCTTTTGAAGAGAGTAGCCCCTAAACTTACAAATGCACAACCCTCACAGAAGCTCGGATTGCTACAAGAGGAACACTTGCAGCATTAAGTCTTCCATACTCACACGAACCATCTCAACTGGAGGCACGCTCAAGGGAAGGGGGATATGCTTGGACGTCTTTGAGTGCAATAGGAGCCTTTTTCCAGTTCTCGAAGAACTCCTCAAAAGCGCCGGACTGCCCCTGCAGGATCAGAAATGTGCGTCCGACTTAGTACTCGTCAGATACTGTCGAGCGGGCATGCTAGTGTGCAGCCCGTAGTCTACTGGTTGGTAAAGTTAATCCCAGAGAAGTGAAGAAGCAAATCTATTGCCAGAAACGGCACGCGTCAGGAGGGCCAAAAGGGTCAGAAGGGTCAGAAGGGCTCAAATGAAAAGAGAAACCGAGCGCATGCGAGGTCGGTGCACGCATGCACCTCACGAGATCAAGCGAGGAAGGGGAGAGATCTCTTGTCATGGCACGTGCAGACCTGTTGCTTCGAATGATCGGGCACAAATGGACAGAGAGGCACGCTCGAGGCACGTGCTCCTTTCACAAAGATGAACGGACTATGTACATTATTTGTTCCAAGGCAACTCCTCGTCCGACAAACAGAAAGGGTCGTAAGGTGAGCGAAGCTGGAGGGACGGATCAATCCGCAAAAAAGCAAGGGAAAAGCCGAAACAAAGCCCAAGGCACGTGTGCTGGACCTCGTGCCAGAACGGTCGTTTCAAGACAAAAGCAATTCCTTGGCATCCGCTGACGTCAACGTATGAGAAGTAAAGAAACATAGAGGCAACGTGCTCAAAGTACGTGCGCAGTAAAACAGGACGGCCAATAGGGCGAGGAAAGGTCGGAGAAGCAAGCCCGAGACTCGTGCCCCGACTGATAGAATGAAGAAAATGCGAAAGACGTTCCAGGGTTTTGAAACCCTTAAAACCTGAAACCCAGGCAAGAACGGATTCGGAGACACGTGCCCACCTTCAGAGCAGAGTCCAAGAACGCTACGACCAGCTGGCCGAGATAAGTCCTCAGGAGGCCCCGGCTGAACCCGGCGCTCGCGCCCGCGCACAGCGCCGCGGCCGCGCAGTTCAGCGGGTGCTGGCAGCAGCCCGAGAGGTTATCGTCCA
Source organism: Klebsormidium nitens (assembly GCA_000708835.1). Taxonomy (NCBI): domain Eukaryota; kingdom Viridiplantae; phylum Streptophyta; class Klebsormidiophyceae; order Klebsormidiales; family Klebsormidiaceae; genus Klebsormidium; species Klebsormidium nitens. The sequence continues at coordinate 60,194 of DF237054.1, forward strand.
ATAAGTCCATATGGCCGTAGTCGGTGGCGACGAGCTCGTATGTCTGGTTGCCATAGCAGCCGAAGTAGTGGGCATAGCTTACGGCCGGGGGGACGCACGCGGGCGCACCGGGAAAGATGGATCTGGCGCCGAGGCCGGAGCCGTAGAGGAGGGCGGGCGCGTTGAGGAAGGTGGAGTGAGGGGCGGAGCAATTGGAGGTCGGGGGCAGGCTGGGGGCCTGCAGAATAGAACTTGGTCCTTGGTCAATTGAAGCGAAAGTAAACAGGTGCCACATCCGCAACTTAAAAATCTGAAAACGGAGAGACGTTAAAGGCTGGAAACGTAAGAAGGCTGGAACATTCAATGCCGCTTACAAGTGGAAGTTGGCACTTGGAGTTAGGTAGTGAGAAGCCGCACACGAGTGCAGGATTCGAAGATTGATGATTCTGGCGCCGGATATTCACGTGGCGGTCGGCCACGATTTGCTCGCGTTCGCTGCTAGGTTTAGTAGAAAAGTTCCATCAGGGAAGACTGGGAGCCTGAAGAGGGGGAGTCGATGGAGGTATACTTCGAAAAATGCTTCCAAGAGCCACACAAAGGTCCATCAAATCCGGCTCAGAAAGTCGATTATCAAAGACGACTTTTGATCCAACCACCTTGGAAATCTGTTGACTTAGGGTGAAGCTACTTGGAGGCACCCAGTTGACCTAATAGGTCCATCGCTTACGACTCGAAGTAGTTCGCTAGACCCTGAAACCCGAGATCCTAAAACCTTACCGTGGCATAAGGCCCCCCGTCGACTGGGTCGAGCCCCACGTAGGCTTGAAAGCTAACGTCCGTCGCCAACATGTTCTCTGCCAGGCCGGCCGCGACCTTGCCTCCCCGGCTGTGACCTGCAAGTTTCACAGCATCTTCTGTCTCCGCATCAAAGTGCTAGCTCTTTCAATCTTTCGTACATATCATTGAAGTGGGCTAAAGCATTCCTCAGTCTAGCCTTCTTTGTTGATATTGAACACCTGAGAGACAGGAATCTTACTGGTTCTTTCAATCTTTCGTCATTATTGAAGTGGGCCAAAGTATTTTTAAATTAGACTTGCTTCCAATTTTTCGTCATTTTTGAAGTGGGCTAAAGTATTCCTTGATCCAGCCTTCATTGTTAATGACCATACCTGTAAGGCAGGGGCAAGTTGGTCAAACTTCTGGGTGCACGTGTTTCTGTCTCGTTCACGGATCAATCCGTCTTCTGTACTCAGGGTACCGTTTGTGGCTGATTCATTTGAGCAACAAGTTCTAAAGAGGAGTTACAAGAACCAATCAAACTGATGGCCACTCCTCCAAGATGTGGTTGACATCAATGTGAAAGACCTTTGAGCTCTGTGAATGGTCACAAGGACGTTGTCTCCAAAGGCTTGGCTTCTTGATGAAGACCGCGGGAACGAGCGACTTAGAACGAGCGACTTAGGACAAGCGGCTTAGCGGAGAGCAGGATTTTGAGGAAAGGGAAACCTATGAAAGTTTTCGTCAAGCCAAAATGTGAGCTAAACTTTCGAAAACGCCAAAGCTTCATGATCAAGTAGTACAGAAACTTCGGACTCAGAAGCAGGGCATCTTTCTCTCGTAACTGAAAGCAGCCGTTTGAACTCAAGCATCCTCACCGGCCAGAGCAACGCTACTGAAGTTGATGGCGACATTGGCAGGTAACACTAATGGAGCCCCGTCCGTCACCCACTTGAAGACGTCGGCTGCGTTCTGAATCTCGACAAAAGCATCGGTTGTGGGGACGCAGAGTGTACACCCGGAGGGGAACAAGGACGTGTACATCTGCAGGGATTTGGAGATTGCTTTCTTTTCGGAGTCGATGCCAACTGATACTTGAATTGTTAACACTCGGAGACTATGAAAGCATGAAGATTGAAGGACGCCCTCCTTTCGCTGGACCCTGAAAGCCAACGCCCAAACGCTACAGCCACTCCTGTGACGGGGCTATTGTGACAGAATAATCTTTAACATTGCAGCTGATTGTCGGAATGACAAAAGACTTTTGAAGTCCCTACTCTTCAGAGCGATGCATCCGTGCGCAAATCTTCTGAAAACCGGTTGTGAAGAGGCCCTGTCAGGAAGCTTCCTGCTGTTCATTGCTTCAGGGCTCGGAGACAATGGATCTTGTGGTTGAAACAAGATCAAATGAGATGCAAATGGATGCCAGCCGAAAATGCTAAGGATGTCAAGCAACATTTGAGGCACCGTATCAAGCGACTCTTCAGAGAAACACGCTGCTTAAATTATCTACGGCAGGCAGTCTTATGCAGTTGCAGCCTCCATAACTGCGTCATCCTTGCTCCTTTGTTCAGCTATCAGGCTCTTGAGCCAATCTACTCATAGAAGACCAATGCGCCAAACAAACACCTCGATCATTATGGAGTTCTCCAGAAGGCCTGTCCTCTCACCTGAGGGGCAATGACGATGTATCCCTGAGATGCAGTGTAGTTCAGAAGCGTGGAGTACCAGCCCGTGAACAGACTGGTACCGTGCTGCAACAGCAAGTAGCTAGCTGAGTTCTCTGGCCTTTGGTGGTGAAAGTATCCTGAGCCAAAGTATCCTGAGCCTCGCAGAAAACACTTGGGGAACCACAGCTTAAAGCACATTGCCCATAAAGGACCCTGAATATCAAGTTTGTCAGACTCCTATTTGATGGGAGATGTCACGCAGTCTGGGAGCCCCGCAGTCTACCAGATTTTGATAGAAGAGCTGTATTCTGCAGTTTGCCTCAGCCTTTCTCCAGAAAAACCTACTGACCCTGAACATGCTAACTGCAATGCTGTTCACTGGGCCATCTGATGAAGGACTGAGGGGACTAAGGTGCCATCGCGCAATGTCGCTCAAGCTCACCTGGAAAACCACGAGTGGATATGTCCCTTCTTCGATAGGCGCAGCGACTCTAAGAGTGATGTTCTGCTTCTGAGGATCCAGAACAGGGGTTAATTGTGTCTGCACCTGGATTGCCATCCCAGTGGCAGAAGAACCAATGTCTGTAGCAAAAGCATTCTGCAATGTAGCCAGTATCCCAAATGCTAGCAGAAAGCACGTTCCAGTGAGAAAAGCTCGACGTGCCATCTCCCTTGGAAATTCCCTCTTCTTGAGTGTCAGCAATGTTTGAGTCAATACAAGAAGCGAACAAGATCACCGCCAGCAAATCAGTTTAACGGTAGCACCCGCCAACTCAGTTCAACTGACAATCCACCAGCTGCTACTGCCAGGCGTCAGCTCACTTGGATACCGCAACAAAGATCGCACCATCTTCAGTGTAGAAGCAACAAATATTAAATGGGTGTGTTGAGCTGCTACCATAGCTGCATAATGCAGCTCGCGAGAGATCCTCACATGGACGTTCACTTCCTTACCACAGCAGTGGTGGCACAAGCTAGCTAGCAGGTGGCAAGGGGTTTCCACAAACCTCGATCGCCCTGACTCTGAGCTGTCGACCGGCCCGGGCAACCCCTTGCTTGACGTTTCTAGACACGTTAGGGGTCGGCTGGACCTATAGCTGCGCAGAAACAGGCGCAAAGCTTGATGGTGACAATCGTTTTTAGAACCGGCACCAGCGGCATCCCTCTGGTTCTCCTCAAGGGAACCACCGAACTTCGAAGTCCTAACCCGGGTTTAGACCAGGTTCCAGAAGTTTCCCTGCGCAGGTTGCCAAGCAGCTCGAGGACTTCTGCCAGTGCAGGCAAGACACCCAGGCAAGAGTCGTAGTCAGGCGAGGGGTAAACTTGCCAAAGCAGGGCGCAGCATCGTGCATCCTTTGGAAGACAAGCGGACGCTGGATCTGCTGGAGCAGAGAGGGTCACAGGTAGCTTGAAGCTGATTCAACTTTGAAAGGTCTTGGGACTTTGGATCAACTGTCGTGAAGGGAGCAGCTGATTTGTGTTTGAACCCCGTCTTTGGAGGCACGGTCGCGAGGAAAAGCGGGCTTCCAAGAGCTGCAAATGGCATCTGAGGTATGAAACACGAGGCTCTGGGCTTCCTTAGAGGTCTTCCTTATCAAAGTTGGTCCTGCGGACATGCTGATGTTGGGCAAATTGCAGAATGTTGGATGATCTAACATGGTCTGACCTTGAAGCTTTGGAGTGGAAAGCTCTGTATGGCACCAGCTCTCGGTGCTTTCGAGTGGTGCACTATGTAGAAGAAAGTCGAGGAAAGCATATAAAGGGGTCGACTCCACACTTGTACAATTTTGCACTTTATTCCATGGGACTGCAGGAAGGTATTTACAGTTTCGATGGTCGTGATGACCACAGAATATAAGCTGATCATTGATTTTGGCCTTGTCCAGGAAGGAGAGCCGGTGCTCCTCCATGTCTATGACTTGAGTCAGGGCCTGGCTAGGCAGCTGTCTGGAGCACTCCTGGGGCAGATGTTGGAAGGAATATGGTAAGTCAGGTTGATGAATTACTGGCTGGAAGTTCTGCTGTTATATGATCACTTTTGTCCATCCTTTGTCTCTGTGCACCCTTCAACTTTCAATCAGATGCACAGAAAAGAGAGCCAGGTATTTTGTTACTCACTCAAATCTACAGTGAAGCTGTACCCAAAACTATTTTGAGGAGCTGCATTGAAGTTGTAAGATTTACATTATCAATCTGTTTCCTGTTGCAAAGTTTCTGGTTATCATCAACCATCCGCACAAGCGTCGCACCTGTTTTTCCTGTCGTTTTGACAAAATCTCTCATGACAGAGTTCTTTTGTGGACTGTCTCATGGTTGAGACACCTCCTGTGTACATGCAATGATTAACACCTTGCTCAGGATCGCTCAGATATCTGATCTGCAGTGCACCACCCGTCCATCGTTGATGAGCTGCTCCAAAAACTCTTAATTCAGGGATAAGTTGATTTTACAATAGGGCGACTCTCACAAAGAGCATACTCGTTGCAGGCACACTGGTGTGGTGGTATATGGGCGAGAGTACTTCTTTGGCGGAGGCATTCAAACAGGCCGCCCAGGGAGGACCCAGTACGGCAATCCAGTCAAAACAGTCCCCCTTGGAAGAACTGAAGTACCCCTCGAGCTGGTGGAAGACTTCCTGAACGAAATCAAGGACCGGTACAGCGTCTATGTGAGCATCCTTGCTTTTCTCTCCGTTTTTGTGTCAGAAAACTGTATGAACCAGCTCTGGTTGTAAGTTTGGCCAGCTTGCACGATCCCTGCCCTGTCTCGTTTGCTTTCCAAGGCTTCGTAAGCTGTTCTGCAATCGTATGTTGTTTTTGCTTGAACCTGACCTTCTGAGGCAAGAGTGCTTGCCCTAGCAGCCAGCCGCTTGACTGACTGTACTGTTGGTTATTCACAGCTTCGTTTCGTACGCCTCGCTTCTTTGCGTCTTTTGTTACTTCTGATCTCTGGCCTATAACCGCCGAAAGCGTCCATATTCTTTCCTGGCCTCTGCTGACGCGGCGGTGTGCCCGCAGACGTATAACTTGATGCGCCACAACTGCAACCACTTCTCCAACGAGCTCAGCACCTTCCTGACCGGCACCGGCATCCCCTCCGACATCCTGGAGCTGCCGCAGCGTGTTCTCAGCTCCCCATTCGGGGCGATGCTCGCGCCCCTCATTGAGCAAATGGAGACCGGCATGCGCGGCAACCAAGTCCCGTCGCAAGCCCTCTTCAATGCACCCCCTCTCGACTTTGCGGCGGTCAGGCCCCCCCAGCCCAGCCCACAGGCTAACCCCTACGCTAACCCGCAGCCTAACCCTCTGCAGAACTCGTCAAACCCACTCCTAAACCCTGCTCAAACCCCAGTAAGGCCCGGGCTAAGTAGCGTCGGTGCACCTTCGGCGGCTCGGACACCGAGTCTTTCCCGGCCACCTGCGAACCTTTCGCCCGTTGGCACCCCGGTTACGCCGCACCTGGCGAATCTGAGCCAAAATTTGCAAACCCCCGTCGCGCCAGCCAAGGCCGTCCCCTCGCCGGCGACCGCACAGGAGCTCCGGGCATCGAGGGATGTGCCAGCCTCGACAAATGGGGCGCCGGCGGGCGCGTCGCTGACAGGGCCTCGGGCGGCAGCAGCGGCAGCAGCCGAGGCGCGAGCAAAACTAGCGGCGGCGGGAAATTCGAACGGAAGAGCAGTTGCTGGTCCGGTTGCAAACGGGGGTGTGGGCGGAAGCACAGGGAGTGGAAAGAGTCTGAACGTGAGCAGGGAAGTCGTGCAAAAAGAGGTCAAAGCGGAGTTTGCGGAAGTGATGAAAGAGGGGAAGCTGACGCCGAATCAGGCGGCGGCGATTGCGCTTGCGCGGGTCATGGAACGGCATTCGCTTGAGTCACCTACGAAGAAGGGTGCACGGCTTGCAACGGAGGCGGCGGGGCCGGACAACGGGATGCATTAAAAGTTCTTCATGCGGGAAAGAAACATTCTTCAGAACAGAGCAAGCTGCGGGCTAGGCGCCTGCCCATGCTGCCGCTGGTCATTCCGTGCAAGCGCGGTCCCATTGTAAGCGAGCGCGGTCCCATTGTAAGCGATGCAGGAGCTGATTGATATTAGTCCATGGCACATTGCCTGCAGTATTTACAAGGTGACATCAGAAGGAAAACATGCGCTCTGACCTAGCTCATACATACTTGTCTATCGAGCACGCTGCGATTCAGGTCTTTACTTTGGTTTGTCAAGACGGTTCCTGTATTATGCCTGATGGCTGTTACGGTTGCATCACTGCATGGCCCGCTGGATCCAGCCTCTTCGCCATGTTGGTTTTGCTCAGCTCAAGTTGGTCGCACAATCGCCAGTTTGCTTGGCGCCTACATATGAAGGGTTATGTGCACAGGTTGAACCTCATGTGGATCATCATGACGGTGCCGCCCAGAAGTGCAGTGAATCTCCTGCCTGCTTAGGCCACGGTGTAGAACATGCACGTCTACCAGTGGTACAACACTCTCTACTCTACATAGTGACACATGCAGATAATTTTCAAGCAATCACTAATGTCACCAGGCTAATGATCGGCCAGATCGACTCACATAAATCGAAGTGCTTAATAATGTACAGACACTCATTGACATGACATGTGTATCGTCATACTGCAATCCTTCAATCATGCCGTGCACATACTTGAATGTTGTTAACAATTGGGGTCACCGTCCCACAGAGCTCCTTGAAACTTCAATTGACATGGCAGCATGCAGCGAGAACAGAGAATTGCGGTGGTATCTTGATCCATCTCATTTCGCTTCTGAAGAATCAAGTTCGGACTCGTCAGCTCGATGTACTCCCACTTCGCTGCTATTCTGTCATTGGTGCAGGGCCGTTCGCACTGCTTGCGCTGTTCGCAACTGCCTTCTTGTTGAAAAGTACATCCTTGATCACCTGCGAAAAGACACGTGACGAGGCGTTCTTAAAATACAAGAACCAGGCACCTGTCTTGATCATAACAAGCATGACATCCTCGAAGGCGCACTTCGATCGGATACGAGTGCACGTTGAGATCAGCTGAGCAGCTCTATGCCTAACAATCCAAGGTCGTAAAAGTCAGGATTCTGAGTCGCGGACAAAGGCTCTTAAGGCAACGACTGGTAATTGGCCGAGAAGAAAGAAGCTAGCCTTCTACAGAAACTTGAATGGCGAAAGAAAAGTGAATCTTCACCTGAGACATGAGGCCGTGCACTTGCTCCACCGTGATCTTCGAGCTGTCCTTTGCCACTTTTGACAATTGAGACTCCTCCTAAGAGAAACACAAGCAGTGGCAAACCTCAGATTAGACTCGGATCTGACATCCTCGTACTACGTGCATGCTCTTGATACTCTGTCTTCATCTGGACAGGACAGCAGACCGTCTCCATCAGAATGGCGGCAGCAGCAAACTCAAGCAGATCTTGATTGCAACATGCTGCATGAACAGCTCAATAAGGCCCCAAAGCCTTGAAGATTATAACGACAGGTCAGCAACGTCGGCGCACCAACACAAGCGGGTGCGTGACAGGACACCAGTAGTCTTACCTCCTTCTTCTTCGCCGTCATCATGAGGAAGCCGCCTCCTAATCGGTTTGAATGTGCTAGCTGAGTCTCTGCATGCTCCAATTTCTCAGCTGCAACAACAACGTAAACAAGGGAATTGGTTTACTGCAGGAAACGATTGCGATTAACAAAAATTTCTGTCAAATGCACGAAGATATGGATTTAGAAGGTGGCCACTTGTACTTAGCCTAACAAACAGAACGCTGGCCACAAGTGGTTGGAGCAACGGAAAAGGACGTCTGTTTGGTACACCGCCAACAGCGATACAAGTGAGTTACAGGATGTGCCATGGATTTGTGCTTCTCCTCAGAAGTCCATCTTATAAGGAGGTCAGGAACCAACCTAGGTCGGAAATCTGTCCGGCGACGTAGTCCCGATTTCCCAGAAGAGGAGAGGAGGACAGCGTGTTGACCCAGTACTTGTTCCAAAGCAGGTCGAGGAGGTGGGAGTCGAGAGAGGACTTGAAGTAGGTGATGTCAAGAGGGTAATACTGCACCAAGAACGACATGAGGAGCAGTGAAGATGATGAAACATACGTAAAAAGAGATGCAAAAAGATGACATGGGCAAGCAGAAACGCGATATTCATCTGAAGAAACGAACTAGAGACAGTCGGAGCTAGGACCAAAGCGGACAAGACTACAAGATATGGAGCAACAACATCACAAGATTGCCCGAGTTCAGAAAGTTAACCCAAAATGCACACGAAACTCTGAAAAGCCCAGATGAAGACCTATGATCGACTTCTATTGGTTGTTCACCAATGAGGCCACTTGTAAGCACAAGCTCAACTCAGATAAAATCAGAGGAGTTCACTGTCGTCCCAGTTAATCTTACCTGCTTGCAATGCACGCCAAAATCTTCGATCTTGTTCAAAGGGATTGTCTGGTACTCTGAAGCAGGTTCATCTGGGGGCTTGTAACCCTGGGGATATGTTCGGAATGCTCCAATCTCTACTTTCCCCGCTGACACTGTCCGTGTTGGGTCAATGACCACGGCCAGAAACGGTTCCTGATACTGCTGATTGAGCATCTGCGTGGAGACATCAATCCCGGACAGCCAGCAGCCATAACCTGGATGGGAGTGGTACCAGCCGACGACATTCTCCAATCTTCCGACCTGCAGGTTGTTCAACACCAGATGTCCGGCAAAGTCGACTTGATTGGACACAAGTCTAGTTTTCTGTCTTTCTCCTTTCATTTCGTTGGTGTCTCATTTGACTCCCATTTGCACCACCAGTTGCTGTCCGTGTGGCGCCAGATCGTTAAAGTTGGAAAGAGCGAAAGGCTTGGACTCATTGTCTGCTTCCTAGAATTTTACAGACTTTTGGAACAGTTCTGCATGATGGATTTCATTCAAAGATGGCTTTAATATCTTCATTCTTTTTCTGTGACACCGCATCAACTGATGCTTGGTACATGGTGGTGCATGCCAAAGATAGAGTTATGGAGGATTTTAGATTGATTTCAGAAGACGAACAATAAAGTTGACAAGTGATGATCCTTGAAACTTACCTGCTTGTTTGCTTGGGCATACTCCACCATGTACTCGTAAGCGTCAGCCTGTGCATTGACTCTCGTCTCCGTTCCTTCAACCGGAAGCGCAAAGGCATCCATCACAATCATTGTGTCTCCGTCTGTTTTGCCCTGCATGATCCCCATGATCTCAATTGTCCCACCCGATCGCGCGTGCACAGCCATTTTGAGAAGGGCGAGCGCCGAGATGCGCACTTTTTTGAAGAAGTGGGGGTCTTTTGTCCAGGGTTTTTGGGCCTGTGTCTGGCTGGCTTGCGCTTCATCATATCTAAAGATCTTATCCGCCTCCACCTCCTCAACATTATTCTCCAGCTCCCATGTCTGGCGCGCTACTGACGCAGACGTTGACGGCCCCGGATCCATGCTCACCGGCTTACCAAAATCAAATGGGCCTGCTGAATTGTCCTGCAAGCTGCTCGAAGCTTGTCCTTCCGCTCTGATTTTGAAGGTGACTTGAAGGCTCAGGAGTCAGCCTGCCATAATTAAGTGCTGATGAGTTTTTTGCCAGGTTCGCTTGTAACTTTGAATCCTGGCCATCCTAGTTACACCTTTGCCGCGCGCTTTTGCGCGTGCAACAAGATGGCCACTGCGAAGGTAGTGAGCGCTCAGCTGCAACCTTTCTCTGCCGTTCGACCTACTACTGCTTATCGGACGGTGCAAGTGTGATAGGTAGGACATAGGCAACGCAAGCCGTCCGTAGCATTCCATTGGCATCCATCCGGCTACGGTATACAGAGATCGTCGAACTTCGAAGCTTTCGCCGGGGTTAGCGTCCCTCTTGCACTTGCGGAAAGTTCGCACGGGCCGTTTGTGCTTAGAGGGCCGGGTTAACAGCTTGTACTGTGACTGGCCGTTACATCGTGTTCAGGTAGTCGAATGTTGCACGTCGAAAGCGAGACAGGCCTTTGGCACCTGAACTGGTTTCTATTTGAGAACCCTCCTCCAGTATGGCGCTTTCTAGACCAGAGACACGAGCTTCACAAAAACCATGGGGTTAGGCCGTATAAAACTCCGGTTAGGGTTTGTTTGAAGACCCAGTGAGCAGCACTACAAGCTACAGCCTGCGAGAAGGACGTCCTCTCCCGCATTCCCGCATTCCTGACATCAACAAGGCACCCTTCCTTCAACGATCCATTTATTGTTGCCATGGCAGAACACAAGTCTCCTCACATGCTCTTCCAAAATCATGCACAAAGTTACCTGCAGTACTGACACGCAATCTGTGAGCAGTTCATTTCTCCCCCCTTGCCTAATATCAGACATTGAGAACAGTCTGGTCAGACGCCCGCAGCTGACGTGAACGGCACTGAGGTACGCCTCCGCAAGAAGCCTTGAGCTTTTCTTCCGAGGGTGCAGCGACAACTCCTCCCCTCCTTCTAGCAACAGGCGCTGCAGCGCTAAGAAAGCCACCAAGATTTCTTGTAAGCTAAACTTCAACCAACAAAAGCTGCCAGTACAAATAGAAAGTGAAGATAGCCATGTTGGGACCAAAGCAGCTGGTTGAGTTCTTCAGCCGTCTCCTCCGCTGGAACCGCCCCCCCCAAAAGAAACAAATCTACAAGATCGCGTCTGATGACGACGACCTTGAAGCGCTCTGCACCTCCAGTCCTGAACTCAAACTTGACTGGCGAAAGAGTTCAAGAGCCAAGAACCGCGCCCTCCAAGCAGCGGAAACAGCAGGCAAGAAAGCAAATAGCTTATGCTGCCGGGGCTTCGGCACCTCCCTGCTTATATTTGCACTGTTGGTCTCGCTCCTCCTGTCCCTGACCTACATCGGGAAGCTACACAGCAGCCCAGGGTGCGCATCCGGCGCGGGCCAGGCTGCCTTCCAACTCGCCACCGCTTTCAAGACCACTCTAAGCACTACGCAGACACAGCTCCAGAAAGTGGCGACCTCCATCCTCGGACGGCCAGATGACCGGACGCTTCTAGTTGGAATTGTGACGCATTCGGACGCGATGGAGAAAAGGGCGATGCTGCGGGAGGTGTATTCGCCGGTGGTGCCGCGAGGGGTGGACGTGGTGTTCGTGTTCCCAAGGCAGGAGGACGAGAAGATGGGGCTGCTGCTGGAGTTGGAGGCGCAGAAGTTTGGGGACATCGTGGTGTTGAATGACACAATGAGCGACGAGGATGGCCTTGCGTTTGCGGTGAGGGTTTCTGATAATCCAAGGGAAAGAGTAATCCATGCAGTCGACCTTCAGCCATAGAAGTATGTAGAGGCCTTGAGTACTTTTGACAATCCATATCAAGAAAGATCGTTTGAGCAGGGGCTGAAGGACTTGGCCAGGAGGGAGTGGCTGGGTTTTCAAGAGATATGTCAAGTTTGGTGCAAATTTGAGGAAAGAATCGAGTGAAGGCGAAGGCAGAAAGGTGGCAGGCGAAGGCAGAAAGGTGGCAGCTTTGACATGTGATAGACAGAAAGGTGACAGCTTTGATTGTGAAAGGGATGCTGCTAGCTGCAGGTGGTCTTCAATGGATCCATCCTGACCGCAAGGCACAAGGAAGTTTGTGGAGCAGTTATAACAGGGTTCAATGACAGGGTTCTGATTGATGTGGACAAAACGACGGTGGTGGTGTGGTGCATTGAATGACTGTGCCCAGGCTTGCTTTAGGATTTGGCAAATCCCACTTGTGAATAGAGAAACTAGCTTTTCTCTGGAATGTCTGCCCTGCTTCAGCAGAGCTTGCATTTGAAAGCCGTTTTCCTTTGCAACCATGTGGGAATTCCCAAATGCTGTCATAATGGAGAATTGTTATTTCCCACCTTTCACCTTGATTCCAAACATCCACTCAATTAAAGCCAGGTCGGAAAAGACACATTGACACTATCTTGGCCTCACAACTTCTGCCAAAGTAGTAGGTTCCTCATGGTTGCGTTCCTCATACAGTGGTTCAAGGCGGCTGCTTTACGGGTTCCCAAGCTGATGGCGTCTCGAGCAAGGAGCCGAGTGCCGGTGGCATACAGCTTTGTCATGAAAGCCGAGGACGACACTTTCCTGCACCTGCCGAACCTCCTCACGGTAAGCCTTTCCGCTTCATTCTTATCCCCCCTGCCTTTTTCTTCTTTAGCTGCCCCAAGGCGATGGCAGGTTTCTGGTTGAGGACCCGTACTCTGATTGTGTGCTGTACCTAGGGTAAAGAACAGGCAAATGCGAAAAATTCCCTATACGAAACGAGGTCTTAAGTTCTGCCTTGCAAACAGCTTCCTTCTTCCTTGAGGATCATGCCCAAAAACAGTGGCCAATTTAAGCCCGCTCTGTTCGTCACCTGTTGGAAAGCAGCTCACCGCACATACGCGGGTCTGCAGCCGCCTTGAACGAGACTCCGCGAAATTCACAGGGTTGTGTCGGGATTGCAACTGCAAAACTCAAGATTTGGAAGACAGATCTTGTTGAGAAAGCCTTACAATTCTCAGAGTTGCGGCTTGAACAAGGATTAATCCCAAAAGCTCATCTGCAAACTCAACTGACAAATTGCTCCCTCGGCTGGAGCTCTTCGATGCGTTATTGTCCTTCGAGTCTCACCCCTATTTCAGCGCCTCGCAGTATTTTCATTCGCTCCCCCGCAAGCCCTTCACCTACTGGGGCCGCTTCCTGGACGACGGGTCTGGCGCCGCGCGCTCGGCCTTTGTGGTTTCCTGGGACCTCGCTCAATGGATTGGCTACTCAGTGCCTGGGGTGCTGACCGCTGACATGGGCAGCCCACGCATGAAGCACGTGCTCGAACTGCACGGGGGGGTCAACTGGTCGAGCGCCAAGCGCGAGGAGTGGTACGACACCCCGCTGTCTGGGACGGGTAAGCGTACCCGCCCCTAGTGTTTGTGGGCGCTTATCATCGAGCGCGGGATTGACCAGCTGCTTGGCTTGCGGCTCATGACCTGGAGTGTGTGGGTTCGTGTCCTTACCCCGGACAATCGGATGCAAGCGCGTCAGAGCAAACAATCTGTTGTTGAGAGTCGAAAAGTTCTGGCCATGTGAGGCTGTGGAGGCTGGGGCGATGATGCATGTCTAGGTGCTATAGGTCCAACCGTCTAAGGTGTCCTTCAGCCTCGCATGAGACGGCTTGTCAGGGATGGAACGTTAAGAGAGGCGCAGAACAGTGTATCGAGCTTGGGAGTAATCTCTCACGTAAGAAGGATTGGAAAAGCTTTCATCTTTGTCGGACGTGGCAGCAAATCCTTTGGCTCAGGTTTTGACAAGCCAGTGGAAACTTGACATGAAGGTCCAGTCAGAAGTTCACCTTCAGTATGCTGAATCGCGAACTCGGGCAGCAGCTTCAGGAAACTCCAAACTTTTGATTTGGCCGGAAAGCACGAAGCGCTTGATTCGTAACCTTCTCTTGGGCGCCTTCGCTGTGAGCCCTTGTTGCCGCTGAAAACAGTGCTTGCATCGTCCAATCAACCAGCCTTCTGGCGGTCTGAAAGCTTGTTAGATCCTTTGTGCTCTGTGAGGACTCAAGTCAGAGACCGTGTCTGCTCCGGAACGAGCGTCCTTGGCACGAACCTGATATCCGTTTTACCACCAAACTTCCCGACGATGAGAGGAGATTTTAGTACAAAGCGGGATCCCAATTTCTTGCCACAGGTGGTTGGGCCCATGATTACACCAACCAGACGTTGGTTGTCCACGGTACGAACGAAACGTGGAAGCTGCTCGACGCGGCGCAGCACTTTTACGGGCCGCTCTATGAAGAGCAGCGCCTGAAGGGTCTGTCGAATTGATACCCCTAGAGGTTTGTTGTTAGCACGCAATTGCCATACGTATAGATCGCCAGATCCTCCATGACAGTCAAGGTTGATGATTGGGGTTGGCGACTTGCCGGGCCCGTAAGGTCGGTTAGACGAGTTGCACTTTAATCAGGATATAGATTCTGCAGCGAGTTGCATCTTGGAATTTTCTGCTAGCTAGGATGAGTGGCAAATGCATAGACCTAGTGATAGTTTGTAGCAGCTGTTAGCTGTGCTGGTTATTCTTGTTGTGCATGATTCGCTTAGAAGACCTGCTGACAATCTTGAGCGGGGGGCCATATTTTAGATTCCGCATATGATTGACTCTACGAATCCGATCAGTTTAGCTTGAGTCCATCTGACCGGGACTCGGCTCGATCAGCCATCGAAGCAGATCTGTTTGCACCGGCGCTGCCTCGCACATTGAATGCTAATGCATGGTGCGTCGCGCTTCGAAGTGCATGCAGAGTTCTCCAGTTCTCAAGGACACTGAGGAATATCAAGCGGCCCGACCTTGATAATCTGACCGCCCACGGATGCAGAGTCCAGCGTAGCCAAGTCTTGAGATACGGGTTGATTGAGTGGTCTTCTTATAAGAAGGTTATAAAGTGGCGGCTTCAAACCAAGTCATAGACACTATGGTGCATGTGTTGCGCTGGGCCGCTGGGCCGCAATGATACGCAAGTCTTCCGCCGAGGGTTTTCTGGATCACCTTCTACAAAGTATCGAACCTGTGTTCAACACATTCAACAGCATTGAACGCCGAAGTTAGCTAGTCTAAGAGGTCGAGCCGCACGTGCGCCCAATCCGAGCTGCTATGCAGATATGAATGGTCGGCAGTTGCTGCGCGGCCGCGATCTATAGTAGACCCGCGCGCGGCGGCTCGGTTCCCCATTGAAATCGCAT
>DF237054.1:75695-199500 GCA_000708835.1 Klebsormidium nitens
TACTATTCCTAAAGCTTACTATTCCTAAAGCTTACTATTCCTAAAGCTAATACTAAACTGTGTCGGCTCTGGAATCGCTGGGACCGGACCCGGGAGCTTTCGCCGCACAACTAGGCCGCTGTAGAAGCAGCGGCTCAAGGCTCAGGGGCCAGGGCGGCTCAGGCTGGCTCAGCCCACCCACTACGGTATTATGCAATGTCCTGAAGGCTGAATGTCGACACTCAAGAGTGCTACTTTATACTCCGTCGAGTACGTGACTGCCCCGTGACTGCTCCGATCACCGTGTGAATCACCCCGGCTGTGGATCACCCCGGCTGAATGTTGTCATGCACAGCTAGCACCATCCAAGGGAGTCGGGACCGGGTTACCTAGGTAGATGCCTTCCCTGACAGTGATTTTGGAAACGTGTTCCTGATCACTACAGCTTGGATGGGTCTCCTGATCACTTCTTGACAAAGTATGAGAGCTGGCTGCAGCTTATTTTGATGTTAAGCAATTCGAGATGAGAAGAAAGCATCTTTGGTGAGAGCAATGCATTAAGCAAACAATTGAATCATACTCAATCACCTACCGGGATCAACACTCCCGGCCCCCGGACTCCCGGAGTCAAGTTCTTTCCAGGAGAGCCATCATGCCATGCATTATGCATGGTCCTGCCAGGTCAGCCTGCTGAGGATAAGTCCAGATTTACCGGTAGATAGATTTCTTTTACCTCCTCTGTCCTCTGTACCTCTACGTCTCTCGGGTGTGACGTCATAGCCAGTGGCATTAAGCTGAAATGTTTGCGCAAATGTTTAATATTCCTGTGTTGCATGGCCGCTGATCATTCAGCGCATGCATGATGCCGCACCCATCCTGCAGCTAGTCCTAGGATCCTACCGGTACTATGTTGTCGGCAGGCTACAGTAGTCTTTTGACTCTGATACCTCTTATAAAGACCGGGAAAAGGCGCAGCATTCACAAGAAGCACTCCAACCACTTTTCTCACAGGCGCTTTGCTGCAGCTTGCCCGTAAAATTCTGCCAAGAGCTCGACAGACTTAGAGTGCCTGCCCTGGGGTGTCCAGCATACTAGCGAGCAGCTGGTTGCCAAGATGATGCTCCGCTGTACCGTTGCTCTGTTCCTGATTGCGAGCTGCCTCTCTCTTCCTACGGCAACTCTTTCTCAGTTCTCCATTGTTGATTACGACTTTTCCTGCGGCACTGGCTTCATTCCCGTGCAAGAGTCCCCCACCTCTGAACCGGACTGTTATTCTGATCCATGCTACGGAAATCCTGGTCCCTGCGGTGCAGGTAAGAGAGCCATTGACCTTGATATACAATCGCAGCCAGTGTAAGTTAGCATCATTGCTCAGCGGAAGACTCGACCTTGAAACTTCAGGGAATGCTGCTAGTTGGACCAGCCTCGATTGTCATTCGACCAAGGGCTTTCTACCAGGCATGCGGTCATATATATGCTCAGATGATATTTGATGAGCAGGCATGGTACAGCAAAAAGGGGGTTTCTACAAGAAAAGATGTATGGGAGAAAGGGCATGTTTCAGCTGCCCTTGATGCTCTTCCTGTCCAGATGTTGTCCGCCAAGTCTATATTACTGAATGTCACGCTCCATGTTCCCTCTCCAAGCATTTCCAAATTGTGTCCATCTATGGGAAGCTTTTAAGTCCGTAACACACGTGGTCCCCTGCCCTCCGCATCCAGATATTTCGTGCTTTTTTTGTTGCTCCTCTCTTCTGCATTCGCAGATTAAGATGGAGAACATGCACAACAAGAGTCTTTCCAGCCGCTCCTCAAAGAACATCATGCCAAGGTGGCACGTAGCAAGGTCACGTGAAATCCATGCTTTCACTCATTGCTCATCAAAGTGGTGTAGCTCTGCAGGTAACCAGTGTACGGTCAAGGGGACCACCGTCTTGGGGCTTACCATCCTCGAGTCTGTGTGTACCTGTCCGGCCCCATCCGTAGTCAGCCACATCGTCTACGTAGACTTCTGCTACGTGCCAGGTACATGGGTTAAGGGTTGTTTCTTTTCTCTGACTCCTCCACCTTCTTCCTTCAAACTCGATTCTGTGGTCAATAGTGTTTTGAACCCGACGTGGACGAAAGGCTAGGTACATGTTGACCAAACACGGTTAGAACCACTTGAGCCTGGTTTTCTTGTGTCTACATTCTGGAACATGGATTCGTGTGTTGTGCTTGTGAGCTGCATGTTGGCGCCATTTGATTTTCATTAACCGTGCTCTAAAAGACGGTTTGTCCCAATCAAGAGGAATTGTGCTTCCATCAAAAGGTATTTGCTCCAATCAAAACGGGTTTTTGCTCCAGTTAATCAGGATGAGAAGACTCTAGACAGTCTCTAGTTGAAGGGTACAGTTACAGCTTACCTAACTTTGCAATGCAGGGACTGATCGATGCAATCCCAACCCATGCAAGAACGGAGGCACGTGTGAGGCAGTCACAGACTTCAATGGTGTCAAAGGTGCCTTCGTTTGCACCTGCCCTCCCACTCTCGAGGGGACCACTTGCGAACTCCCGTAAGTTTGATGGCTGTGTGAGTGTGGGAGTCCAAAACCATATGGGAAGATGACAGTTGCTTAACCTGGTCGACCGCTGGCAGCTTGCAGTGTCACTCGTCTTCCTCTCACAGGATGAAACTTTCCTGACCAAGATGCATCAACTTCTGCTCCGAGCTGGGTTGCCTAAGTAGGACACATCGGTCCACCCTCACTTGACACAATCATTTGTCACCGTTCTTCTCACTCAACAGTGGCCAAGTCCGATTGGACCGTCTTGGTTTATGTCCCCTTGTACTTCACTAGGAAGCTAAAACGAAACGCGATGTGCTGTTTGTGCTCACAGGACGCTATCGTGTCCAAAACCGACTGAGTAAGGTTCCCTATGTCAGCGTCAACCGGAATGCATTCTTTTGACTGCACGTATGACCACTCCTTCAACCAAAGAACATGCCGACTCAAAGCCCAAATAGAGGTCAACAAGGGTTCATTGTAACGGCCGCTCTCGTTGTTTTTGTGTACAGATCCAGACAGCCAAGACCCATCCCAATTGTCAGAAATGGAACTCGCCCGCCCACCCCACCGCCTACCCCGCCTCCCAGCCCCGCTCCTACCGTTGCCATCATCGGTATGAGAAAGCTCATTGTTTTGTTTACTTTACTTTTGGGTAGCGATCTGCTGCGGACTTTCTTGGACTGTCCTCAGTTGCTTGCACGAGGAGGGCACGAGGTTCTTGTCTTTCTTAGATGCTCCGCTGCTTGCTGTTGGAGCGCGTGCAGTTGAAAGCAGTTCAGAACACCGGAGAAAACGTTGCCCTCGTACCTTGTCACCGTACTATAAATGATAGCCCCGTTTAAGATCGTTGTGAGGCCACTTCGATCTTAAACGTACTCAGGTTTTCAGGCTATTTTGATCTTAAACGTTGTGTCAGACCATTTTGATCTTAAAAGCTGAATTTCTGAGATCAAAACGGCCTCAGCAAACGATCTTAAACCGGGTATTGATTTCTTCATAAGAACTACTCTGGCGCGCTTTTTGCGCTTGACCAATCCTGGAGTTGGCAGCTTTGCTTTCCGGATTCTTACACGTTGGCATTGGGATCGGTATAGCACAGCACGAACCTTCCTACACTAAGGGGAAAGTACCTACCATTTATTCAGCCCTAATTTCGAGGGATTTAGAACGCTGACTAGCTTTCCAAGTTATCATGGTGGTTATCTGCTTGGCTGCCCTTCAAACAGGCACAAATTGTCCAAACCGGGCTCTTCTTGCTCACAGGGGACCAAGGCGTGTGCGGCAAACCGGGGGAGCCGTTTGGCTTCCCGGTGAGATGCTACTTCAACAGCGATCCGCAGGTCAGTAGAGTTTTTTCTCGGGTCCCGGCGTTCTGTAACTCGTCTATCTTCTGTGGGAATGTCTTTGGTTTACATGCGTCGCAACCCAGTTAATTTCTGCAGGCTTTTTGGGGTTGAGAATTTGAGCCAGTCAAACCACGGGAGCTATTGTTCTGCTGATCTAGAATCAGGCTACCTTCGAAACAAGGGGTGAAGTCAGTGAGCCAGTCACTAAGACTCTTGCGTCTACGCTTCTTGATTTGGATGTGCTGGATTAAGTTCGTAGCAAATTTCAGTCAAAATCCATTTGAAAGACTCAGAATAACCACCTGCAGGGCCGGTACGTCTGCTGCGATAACCAAGGCTGCAACGGATTCAACGCCGATAACCTCACCCCACGCTGCAAGAACTATGGACACGTGCCTTTCAACTTCGGCTTACCAGTTCCTACCATTGGCGACCAAGGTAAAGATTCAAGTTGGTTTGGCCAGGAATCAATCCTGCAAGTGGTTCCAGTGTGTTTGTTGTATGGCTCTATGTTTCTGCACCTTTGAACTCCTGATCAGCATTTCGGGGTTCGGGGCCGTTTTAGATACTGCACCATTTCAGTCAAGTTTCTGCTGCCTCTTGAAGTAGTACTTTCGCCTACAGAGCTGTTGGCTGAACTTTCACGTGCGCAAGAAGGCTAGAAGTATCAGGGCGGGCTTGTGACTGTGAGAGTAGAGACCGACTGATTTCATCAGGGGCACTAGAATCGCCACCAACAGTGAACACATCGTCCAACTAGAACCGCGAGCTTTTGTAGCCTGACTGGGCCGCTTTGCGTTTGAAACCAAGCCAAGCTGGAACTTGTATTCGTAGGTCACTGCCGTTTGACTTTCTGTTTGCATCCCTTTCAGCGACCTCGAACACCTCTGACACCACCTGCGAAGAGGCCCGAAAGGACCCTCTGCTGGTGGAGTTCAGGTTGCTCTAAAGTCTCTCACACATACGAGAACTTTGTCTGGATAGCCTTCAACTAGCTTTTCCTGTCCTGAATAGTCCTTTCAAATGAAACAACGGAGATCAGAACTCGCATCGGTGCTTGATTTGATAAGTTCTGTGAAGAATTGAACTGGAGACCCATGATTGCATACTTACTTTACCGCTGCTGCCGCCCCCCGTGCCGCTCGGAGGAGAGGAGATCCCAGGGGAACCCCTCGGCTTCCGGGACAAGTCTCTGCTTAGGGTTATTTGCAGCCCCTACCATTTGATGGAATATTACGTCCTCCGGATCCAGGACTAGAAAGTCCTCACCCGTCTGAATCAAACCCGCTTTTCCCGCAGGCCTTTGCGGTAAGCCAGGCTCAGCCGTCGATTTCCCCAATCGGTGCTGGTTCAACACCGACCCCCTCCAGCGATACGTCTGCTGCGACGTTCACGGGTGCAACGGGTTCAACGATGATAACCTGATTCCGCGCTGCAGAAATGCCGGCTATGTGCCCTCAAACTTCGGCCGCCCGAACTAGGGTAAGCAGCTGAAACCCTGTTTTGGTTTCAGAGAACTCAGGGATAAGTCTCATGTTCAAAGTGGGTCCGACAAGGGTTTGTTTTCTTCTCCGTCGCCCAGTGGACGGACTCGTCAGTGCATCGGTAACTCGGCGGGCAACGCTGTGCTCAGGGCCAGAACAACTGAGCGTATGAAGGCGTTAGCCCTTGACTGGATCACCAAAGAAGTTTTCGAAGTTCACGGTCTCCGGTCAAATTGCTTGTACATTCCGGCATTTCAAAAGGCACCTTTTACATTTTGAAATGTTTGCTGCTCATCATATAACTGCTTTCGCTTCGTCGTTGGCTGCGGATTGCTCAACGACACTCGACGAAGAAAACTATGAGATTGACAAAACTTGGTGCAACTCTGAGGTCACTCAATTGGAAGTTCTCTTGATTCCGGCATCCGTTCCAACCCTCTCTTGACCGGCCAGTACCGTTTTACTCGCATGCAGGAGTGTGCGGCTCAGGAGCCGCGCCGCGGCCGCCTTCTACTAGCAATATTCGGAGCCGGGCTTTTTACAAAGAGCCGCCGGTAGGGAGCATGTCTACTGAGTGTCTTTGCCAAGTCTCATATAGGGTTTGTCTCTTGACCATTCTTTATATGCGGACTAGGTACCCACTAGCTAGCCGATCCAGGTTTTGCCCGCACGGTAGATCGACACCCAACGACAACGATTTTGATCACTAATCGAGCAGTTTATAGAGCGGGCCACTGTCAGTGCAGGGAAACTAGACTGCCGCCCTCAGTTGTCTGTCCAATGAGTAATCAGCGACTTGTAGATGCCGGTTTCGTTTGTGAAAGAAAAGAGCAATAGTTTGTATCGGAAAGTAGGACAGGTACCGGTGAGAGTGTTTGGACCAGAACGTCGCGTCACGTGGCACCGCTTTGCTTCCTCGCACACTGCAACGACAGTCGTCATCCATGTACCATCCTCTTTGCTTTGCGTTTTTGTACGGTAGTCAAAATTTTGTCTGTCGTCCTGGCTTCCAATTACTGACTTGAAAAGCCGGATTCTGATCGACACAATACGAGAATCTGACTGGCTTCACGAAAAACAGGTGCGTAGCGCATGAGGGCGGGAGGGGGGGGAAGTTTGGAATAAGGTCGCTTCTTAGAACGCTTGCAGAGCGGATTAATTCCTAGGGCGCTTTCAGAGAGCAAATGCTCGGAATGAAAGCATTCTCTACTCATTCATCATGTTTATAGCTACTTTTACTCACTTCGATCTGCTTTTTCTCACTTCGAGCTGATGATGTCAATGTCAATCATGCTCAATGCGGAGGCTTGCGCTTATTGATTATGATCGACAAATCTGGCATGTCGCTTCTCGAAATCCACAACACTCCCAATTATAGCTTTACTAGTATATCAATGAAATGTTTGAGAAATGGAGAGCTCTTTTTTGGTGTAATTGGGAGCATGCAGCTTTGAATGCATTGACGATGCACAATACGGAATCTTCATATCTCATTTAAGCACCTCTAAAAGCATTCGTCACCAATACTCAAAATATAAAAGCTCCATTTCTCAAACGTCCGGTCATGTATCTCTATATTCGATCAAGGGGGAACAAAAAAAGACCGCAGTGAAGATCAATGTGCTGTTACAATTACTTAGGGTCTCAAAACCAATTTTGGAAGATTGGAAACGTCATTTTTCATGCTAGGATTTTCCCTCCGCCATATCACCTCTTCTTTCCCGCTTCCTTCCTTCCTAACACTACAATTAGCATACCAGATTAAAGTACAGTTTGCGAGCAATGTTGGCAACTTTGAAGGCACCTAAGCCAGAGACTGAGCCCAAACGGTTGCATCAACGAAAGGGCTTTGCTAGCTAACTTTACATGAACCATCGAACCATCGCTAACTGCCCTTGGCCCTTGCAGCCGGGGCTGCTTCGGAACGTTCGCCGTGAATCAGCAACTCGCTGTCTTCCGCAACGACTTTGCATCTATGCACAACGCCCCCGTCTGCGAGAAAGGACACGACGTGAGCAGCAGCCAAAGAAGTGGGGCGAAGGTAACGTCAGCCGAAAGGGGGAGCAACGTCAGCAGCGAAACCCATTGGAAGGCGGTCTTACGAAGCTTCGAAAGATAAGTTGCACTAGAGTTCGGTAGATAGCGCAAAGGCCGCTCCCAAAAACAGGGGTTATGGACGAATTCCTCACGTGACGCAAACCCAAACTCAGCAGTTTTAAACCTGAATCTGACAATCTTTTCACACAGAACGTCCTCACTCTTTACCACCCCTGCGTCCCACTATAATAAAAATACAACCAAACGACTATTTCTCATTTTAATGGAAGCAAGCAAAGTGCCTGCCACCGGCAGAGAATTCATTTTTAAAACCAGGTGAAGAATATGACCGCCCCCTTGATCTCGACGGCCCAGTTTTTGCATCGCCACTGCAGCACGTTCGACGGAATGTTGCACGTTTGGGACAACAATGACTTTCCCTGGGAACAACCCGCGACATAATTGCCCGTACAATAAAAACGAACGCCTCAATCTCAACGCCCTCATTCGTCTGCTTCCACTGCACTCGTTGCACCGAAAACGAAGTCTGACTAGCTTCCACTGCTCACGACTGGCCTCTAACGGGGGGCGTCGTGCGACTCGAAATGCCTCGGCCACAAAATAGCCCGTATGCCCGCATTCGGCACCACGTGATCGGATTCTTGGCGACACGAAGACAGGTTATTCTGCGAACGGGCCGCCGCGAACCGACGTGGTTAGACGCCCCTTTTAAGCGAACCTCAAACAGCGCCACTCACCGTCGATTCCCTCGTTCGACTGGATCCACTGCAGGCCCGCCCGACTCGACACGCCTTGCACTCTGACCGGATCGACATCGCTTTGCTTGCCCAGCAGCTTCAGCCAGCCCGTCGCAACTAGAGCGAAGTCGCTCTGGTTCGTGTGCTTCGTGCCCCGGATCGTCAGCAGCTCGATCGCGCCCCCGGCTTTCCGTTTCGCGGCCGTGAAGCGCTCCCGGCACGCGCGCAGGTTCGCCCACTCGAACGCTTCGGAGTGGACGGAGATGACCGGGGCCTTCCCGGCGGCGCGGCGGTACTCCTCCTGCGTACCCACAATAAAAAGCGGGTTAGGACAGGGTTAGGACAGGGTTAGGCAAGGGTAAGCAAGAGTTAGGCAAGGGTGAGAGCACACTCAAGGGATGGGTAGGGCATGATCCAGGGCGGCTTGCGGGCACCTCAAAGGTGGGTGTGGAATGATTAGCGGATGAGTTCCCCCCATATTTCGAAACTTGGAGTGAGGACACGGAGCCAAACCTGGCCACCAAAAAAGCATTCCTGTGAACCAACGGAGATTCATGCTAGAGCAGAGGGGATAGGGGCGGTTCAACACATGAACGGGCCTGACGGAGTGATAACGCCTGATCAGCCTACAGCTTTCCAAAAAAACGAAGAGTGGAGCGCTTCCGGCCGCACAAAGAATTCCTGAAAGGAAACGTTGAAAGGGGTTCGAACCGGCTAGAGGCCAGAGTGTTCTGTCTCAAAAGGAGTACTGAGAACACAGAGTTTGACAGCGACTCTGGAACACCGAAATGAATCTAATAAATCTGCCAAGCTCGAACACAATGCGCCATCCTAGCGCTCGGTCTTGGGGGGCAACCAAGTGACAGTGGGGAATTTTAACAGTGACGTTGAGGTGCTGCGGCCACATTATCCCAGTTTTTGTGTTGCCCGGGGTTTCCCTGCGACAACCGTCCAGGAATCACCAATAATGTGCGACGAACCAGAAGCGACCAATCAACGGTATTTTGACAAATCCAGTCAGCGGGGACTGTATAGCGGACTAGCCGTGCATGTGTGCAGAAGAAAAGACTCAAACGCCGGTAAAATAAAATTGGCGAAGATTACTCAATTACCGAAAACTGCTCCCAACAGCAGTCCAGCGCGGCGCACGCTGCGAGAGCCCTGATCCGTCTGTCCTTTGATTTCACTCCAAACTCTATCTGCGCAGAAGCCGAACGCATCGCAGCAAACCCACCTCTCCAAACGGCTCCCACCAGCAATCCAGCGCCACGCACGCCTTGGAACGTGCTTCTTCTTTGACCATTTTCTCGTTTAATATTTCTAAGCAGTTTCTTCAGGTGACGGATTGAAGCAGAGTCAAACACATCGAACCAAACCCACCTCCCCAAACGGCTCCCACCAACAATCCAGCGCCACGCACGCCTTGAAGCGGCTATCGAGCCCGCACGTCGTGACCGCCGTCGCCGCTCCGAATGAATGCCCCGTCGCCGAAACACGTGAGAGATCCAGCTTGCCCTTGAACCATGCGGGGTCGAAAGTGGTCGTTCCGGCAACGTTATCGGCCAGGGAAACAAGCCCACTGTCGAGAGCTGTTGCGAGATCGAGTGTGGCGCGAACCTCTGCAACGCGCTGCGAGGAGACGAGATAACAATCAGAAAGAACGCCTGGAGAATGCATCGAAAGAAACCGTACGAAAATGAGACCATCTGACGTGCTTTGCAAAAGGGGAGCTAAGCTTCTGAGGTGGAAAACTGAGATTGGTTGGCTAGTAAGCTGTATCAATGGACAAGTCAAATCACAGCAAAGGGTCGCAAAAATCATCGCCAGACTCGTCAACCGAGTGCAGACTGACTCCGATTGAGCAACAAGGATTCTATCCGGATGTCACTGTCGGCCTTCAGCAGCGGTGCTACCACCGGTTCAGGACACACCGTTTTGTCGGGACAAACAACTGGGGCGCGTGCTTACGTGCTAACAGCTGTCGGTGGCGCATTTGCACAGCTTACCTGTGGCTGACTGATAAAACAAATCCTTACAATCAACTGTCGGGGCGTGGGCTTACGTGCAAGAACTGCGGGTGGCGCAACTCCATAGCTTATTTGCCAAAGCCGAGGCGCTTTGTAAGAATAGATCTTGTCACTTGCCGATAAGACTTAATCATTACGAACAGATGAACGGAACAGGGGCTTACATGCAAGAGCTGCCGGTGGCGCACTTCCATAGCGTCCTTGCCATAGCCGAGGTGTGTGAGGAACTGGTACTTGTGGGTAATACGTCCTTCGGCGTCCACCTCAGCGTAACGAGATGCGCTGGCGGTGCCGTCGCGGTGCTCCAGAGAAATGACAACTAGAAGAAGGGAGAAATATGGGTCAAATTCATGAAAGTGATGGTTTTAGAATATCGCCCCTTCGCGTCCACCTCAGCGTGATAAGACATGCAGGCCCGGTGCTCCAGAGAAATGACAACTAGGGGAGGTAAACTATGGGTTAACGCTGAAAGCGAAATTTGTGAAGTATCCGCCCCTTCGCATCCTCCTCAGCGTGACCTCATCGTGACCTCAGCCC
The DNA here is from genome assembly GCA_000708835.1 of Klebsormidium nitens. Classification (NCBI taxonomy): domain Eukaryota; kingdom Viridiplantae; phylum Streptophyta; class Klebsormidiophyceae; order Klebsormidiales; family Klebsormidiaceae; genus Klebsormidium; species Klebsormidium nitens. The sequence continues at coordinate 86,412 of DF237054.1, forward strand.
CGAAAGCTTGTGAATGTGGCTGTCGCTTCGAACCTCAACCCGAAACTCAGGTGAACGAGGTCGCAAAGGTTTGGGGCTGCCCTCGTGCGCCAGGTTCTATCCGACCTGTCTTCGAATCTGTGGGATTTGTGGGCTCCGCTTGGAACTTTCAATAAACAGAGACAATTAAGGAGGAACATGAGGAGAAAAAGAGGAGAAAGGTTTGAAGGAGAAGCCATGGCAGCATGGATTCAAGACCCCTCGTTTGGAAAGGGGTACCATAGCTACCCAAAGCCTGAGGCAGCGAAAAGGCCCACAAAAACGCACTGACGATACCACTGAAACTTTCGAATGGAAGTTGGTCGATAAAATGAAAGATGGTCTAAGTGAGTGTCTCACCATAGCCGTACGACGCCAAGTCGCAGCAGAAGGCGCTATACGTGGTCCTCATTGCGAAGAGGCCGTGCGAGAAGATGACCACCGGAAACTTTCCCTTCGCACTCTTGTCCTCTGACGCAGGCTGCAGACCAGCATACGCTGGAAGGGAGATCCCATATGCATACAGGTGGAAGATTGCTGCACAGAGAAGACGGAGCGGGGTTTGGGTTGACTTTTTCATTGGGCAAAAAGGTTGTGGAAGGGTGTCAGAAGGTTCACTGAAACTGGACATGAAGAAGTGTTGTGAGTTTGAACAAGGTAGTAATGTGTCTTCTGATTGAGTAGATGCGGTGGTAATATCTGACCAGCTCTTGCACTTGGAAGAAGCAGTGGAAGTAAGCCATTTAGGATGTGCAGAAGCCCTGAAAGGGAAGAAGATCTTGAAGAGGGAGCACCTTCGAAACGACAGCAGAATACAAGGCAGAAGATAGACACTCGACGGTTCCGACCAACTTTCGCGACGATAGTCCCCAGAAAGAACCAAGTCCAAGCATACAAACTTCCAACTTGAGGGAAATGAAGGTTTGAAAGTTGCATGCAACAAGTATGGCACTCTCATGCCAGTTCAATCTAAATCTCTCTCCTTTGTTGCAAATAGATGATTTCCAGAACTTACCGCCAGCCATGTACATCAGTGTCCTTTTCACAAACGTCTTCTGCCACAAAACGACGTTCGCAAACCCCAGCGCGTACATGAACCCAGGCAGCCACCGCCTAAGGAACCACGAACCATTGGCCTTCTCCTGTGTCGGATACCAGAATCTGACCAGCGGGGGGGGGATGCTCTCCCCCTTTTCCGCAGGCCCTTTCTGCTCCCCCGGAACAGACGCCAACTTCTCCCCTGCCGGTCGTGCCTTCCCCTCGGATGCGCGAACGCTCCGCTGATGAGATTCGGACTCGTGCCTCATCTGGTCCTCCTCAAAACTCGTCTGACTCAGCAACGTCCGAACGGGCGACCGGCCTTTGTCAGCGTTTGCTTCAAGATCTTGGTCAGGGCTGGGCGACCGGTCGGACCCCCCCTCCTGAATATCAACGTACTCCTGCCCAACATCACCCTCGTGGGGCACGAATACGTAGTCGCTCTCAACAGGCACCTCGCGCTTGGGCAGCTTGGCCCCTGGTCGCAGCTCAAAGTCGGCAAAAGCAACCTTGTAAGGCCCCAGCAGGGGTGGGAAACCCATCTTGCAGGGCTTTCAAGCACCAGCCTCAGGAGAACGTTCACTACAAATTCGTGTAAAACTGAGATCAATTGCACCGAGTTAGAGAATGACCGAATCCACAGGATATATCAGAAGGCAGCTCAGGTAAGCTAGCTTGTAGTTGCGCTGGGGCGACTCCCCAGGAGTTGAGCTGAGCCGGTGAAGCAGAATTGCGTCCCTGCAAAAAGACACCATACAAGAAAGAATCAAAGGGAGGTTTCGAGAGCTTCCTCCAGCTGGGCTTCTTCAATTCCAGGGACACGTGGCAGTGTGTGAACAGCAAGAAACCTGAGCCTCAACTTTTAGGGTTGTGCAGATCATGCCCCTTTATTTTAGGGTTTTGCCAGGCGCTTTGATTTGTGGCGGGAACACGCTGTGTAGCATTCAAGCTTGTATACTCGATTCGGATCACTCCTGAATATCTTGATCAAAGTCGCCCTCTTCGAAGGCATCAGCGCCTCTGCTCATCATTCGGCAGCAATGGAGCTGCCAGTCATCGACCTGGCTCCTTACTTGTCCTCCCAGGCTGCGAACGAAGATTCCGCTGACAGCTTGTCTGAGACTGACGCTCTGAAGAGACTGTGCAAGCATGTTGCTGATTGCTTGAAAGAGGCGGGGGCCCTTGTCGTGCGGGACCCACGGTGTTCGACGGAGGACAACGACAGGTTTCTAGACATGATGGAGACGTACTTTGGGAAGCCCGATGAGTTCAAGAGGCAGCAGGCGCGGCCTGACCTACACTACCAGGTAAGGCGGCGCGCTCGTTGCGGGATCATGGCGAATGTGGCTTTGAAAGCCTGACTCCGTCAGTAACAGCGATGCTTAGGTGTACTTTTGGCTTTCCCCGTCATGAGATGAAAGCCAGGAAGGGTGCACACCGTGCGGCGTGCGTCGAACCAGCTTCCTCAGATTCCTAAGTACTTCCGTGGAATTGTGAGGCTCTTTCCAAAGGTTGCAAAGTCCTCCATAGTCACTCAGTCACTGGTTTGCATGGACAAATACTGTGTGAACCTGCATGCAAATATATTCGCAGATATTTGCCCAAAAGCCCTGATTGTCAGCATTCTGTTGCACGATCAAGCAAACCCAGTCCAATTCTTTCCTGTACGAACCTTGCATATTGGTTATCTCTGCTTCAACTCAGCGTCTTTAGCCCGGCTGACTTAGATGCCAGTTCTTTAAAGCTGAAGCCTCAGAACGTTCGCTTTTCAGGTGGGGGTCACGCCAGAGGGTGTGGAGCTCCCCCGGAGTGCAGTAGATTCTTCAGTGTGCGCCGATGTGAACGGCCTTTCGGAAGAGAATCGACCGCAGCTGCCAACGGGTCCTGATCCAAAGTGGCGGTACATGTGGAGGGTTGGGCCCCGACCAGGGAAGACGAGATTTCAGGTGCGGTCGATTGCTCTTGGACTTGCACGTCTGAAACATACTCTAATTCAATACTGAGACCTACTCTGGTCCAAAAAATGCATCAGTTTTCAGAGGAGGTCCACATAAATCTGTTCATACTTGACCAAAATAGATGTGGCGTTGACTTTCGATGCAGGGGTGGAGTTTATTGATCAAGGTTCCAATGTTTGATTACGGCTGGGCCCCAGTCCAACCGATTGAAGAGGAAATCATTTCGTCAGTGTCCCCACGTTTCAGAGCTTTCTCACAATTGGCGCCTCATCTTTGAAGGCTTGAAGGATCCGTTCCTTACTCTAGCGACACTTCTCCTTGTGCCTTGCAGGAGCTGAATGCGGAACCAGTGATCCCGCCCGGATTCCCAGAGTGGGCCGACGTGATGAACACCTGGGGGAGGAAGATGATTGCTGCAGTCGAGGTGAGATACTGTCTGAGGTCATCAACTCTGATTGGGCCCGGCTAAGCTTGGCAATGATCGGACAAGAACAACTGCTCTCATTGACAAAAGTGCGGCGGGGTGCAGTTTCCGACTTGACATTGATTGACATGCATCAATTCGGAAGCAGTTCACAGAAAGGTTCAGGCAAAGATATTGCGAGTCAGATCAGACAGTTCCTGGATTGCCAACAGTAGTTTTCAACCATCAAAGAGTGTCCGGTTGATACGGAGTGTTTCCCTGATTGTTCGTACCATGTTCGCAGGTCGTTGCAGAGATGTTAGCCATAGGCTTTGGCTTGGAAAGGGACGCCATCACGAACTTGATGCACCAGGTGAGTCCTATGAAGAGTTTGTAATTGAGCGTACAGGATACGTAAACGGTGCGCGAGAAGGGTCCCTGTTTCTGCCGTGAGCTCATCTGCTGTCGTCCCAAGTAGATGGGACGGTTTAACTCGATCTTTTGAGTTACAAAGAAGCACTTTCTTGGTACATTAGAGGGGTACGTTTGTGCATTTCCATCGGAGTCAACAAACGGAACCAACTGACGGCTCCGCAATCCAAGTCAACAAGGTCTGAGTGCTTTTGAAAAGCTCGTTTGTATTTCTTCGTTTGCAGGGGCCCCATTTGCTGGCCCCAACCGGCAGTGACCTCTCACGGTATGGAAAGGGCACCGTTTTCGCGGGTTATCACTACGACTTGAACGTGATGACCATTCACGGGAAGAGCCGGTTCCCGGGCCTCTTCATCTGGTTACGGGACGGGACGCGGGTGCCTGTCAAGGTACCTGATGGGTGCTTGTTGCTACAAGCAGGCAAGCAGGTAATCTTCAAACCCAAACCCAAATTAGGTCCTGTGAGATCTCTCTCTTTCTTAGCCCGGCTCAGACTCGTCAAAACGTAACGGATCGTTTTGTCCGTTGTCTGTCTCGTGCAAGCCCATCTGTCTCAATTTCTGGGGACACGGTTCGGAATGATTCAAACATCAGGATCCTGCAATCCCTTCTTGTTGTTAGTGGACTTGGATACGTAGGGCTCTGCTGGCCCCCGGATCAGCACCCGAATTTTTTGCGACTCGGGAATTGCTGAAAGGAGTGTTCAAGCATTCGCATATTCTTGTCAGACTTCGGCCTTGCCTTCTCGATCGACCATTTGTGCAGCTGAATCATTCTTCCAACACTAGAACAGATGGCGCACTATGTGCACGACTCCAGATTGAATAAGCTCGAACGGCTTCGAACTAGCAGTCTTGACAGGAAAGGGGACACTCAAGATAAATTAGAAAGAGAGCCCTTGACGAACGTGAGAAATGTGCACTAGAGAGATGGCGAAAACTGTAACTCGAACAGAAGGATGAACGGTGATAACGACTGGTCTTCTGCTCCCAAATAGAGCCGCTGCGGAAAGTTTCCTTATTGTTGACTCCGCGGAAACAGTGGGCTACGAGTGCACAAACATTCGAACGGTGAGAAGGAGGTTGCGGGGGCGAATGAATCTCGAAACTAAGTCTGCGGGGACGATCGAACGGTTAGCTTCAAATGACGCCCGCTTCTGCAGTTGGAGTGGTTAACCGGGGGCGAGTGCAAAGCGGGGATGCACGAGGTTGCAGTATCGGAGCAAACGCTGCAAGCGGTCGAGCGGGCGCGGAGGGAAGGGCGCAGCCTGTGGCGGGTTTCTTCGACGGTGAGCGTGCGGATCCACCTTGTCTCTTTTCTTTTTCGTTCTATTTCCTTCCATCGGAAACTGGTCTTGCCCTTGTGATCTTCTTGACTACACTGCTAGTTGGTCCCTGAAAGCAACCGGTTGTTAGACAAAATCAAACCTCGTCGAAAACTCGTCAGTCAATCCGTTGGATCCTCTTTCAGTACGGGCTTCCGTCTTGAACCTTGTCTTATCAGCCACACCAAAGATGTGGGTTGCCTGGAGAAGGCAGGATAGTTGTGGACTTCATTTTCCACCCTTAGAAGCGGGTTTGAGTCTACGAATCTTTGTCTGAACCCCCTCTGCAATTGAGTAGTTATCTGGAATTCCACCGTTCATTCGCTTAACGCTTAAGTGGGCGGCTTTTGGAGCTTCATGTCATTCTTCACGCGGTCAAATCAAACAAAGAAAAGAAAGGTCTGCATCCGGACTCACCATTCCTCGCAGGTTTTTGGACACATTGCGTCCGACGCCAATTTGCAGCCGCTCGGACACTTCGCGGACAGCCCGACCGCCCATTTGTACCCGCCCATCGCCGCGGGGGAGTTCGTCGAGGCGGAGCTGTCCGCCATCAATCTGAAGCGCCAGCGGGTGCAGGTAAGACATGACAAACTAAGCACAACTAGGAAGCTTAAGGGATAGTATGGTTGCCAGTCTGAGATGGGATGGGTTATTCTGAGAGTTCAAGGCGGGTAGAGGTGCGCAGCAGGTGACTTCATGTGTTAGGGTTCTAGCGTGAAGTGTTGAGGTTTATTACTATTGCTTACTTGTCGGAAATGGTCACGTCATGGTGCAGGTACAGCCGGGAACGACAGACCAGGCTGCCGTAATCATTGACGAGGATACTTAAGCCAATGGATGTTGTGGTTCCCGAGTCGCGAAGTCAGACCGAGCGGCCTTGACCATAACGAAGAACGCTGCGCTAATACTGGTCTGATCGGAAGTCAAGGTGATGGTTTGTCGGCCTGACTGCTGCTGGCGAGGGTTCTGCCGGGGGTGATTGACTATTGTCGGTCGATGGCTATCAACGCAATAGCAAGAGGGACCGAGACGTAAGCTTGGTTGACCCCATCGTGTTGAGGAACTTTTGGCTGCTGCACCATAATATGCGCCCCCCCCCTATCAAGAAAAAGATAGAAGCGGTACATTAGGAGTTGGGCGGGACGGAATGTGGGTCAAAGGGACAACCTCCGTGGTTGATGTACATAATTCTGGTAATCTATACGGGTTCATCCATGGAAATGCACCTCCGCTTTGAAGTCATTGTGTGCTTGGACCTTAAGTAGTCACCGGAAGGCGAATTCGATGCTCAATGAGCACTGTGCGGAGATGTTGCCTTCATCATGCGTGCAGGCCGCGCAAAGAAGAAGTTCCTTTTGTGGTGGCCGACCTGGTGAGCCGCACAAGCACTAAATTTTATCATCACGGTGATGGTTTCGAATTGATATGTGCATGTTATTGAATGCGGGGTGGCGGGGGTGGCGGGCCCGGGCGCCGCGCAGATTTTCATATAGAAGCACACGTGATGACATATAGTTCAATTCTGTCAAGCAAATTGCCGCATGTCTCGCTCACATGCATGGGCCTTACATAGACTTCCTCGATTGCATACATGGCCGGTATGCATGATGTACGAGTAATTTCAAACCTCTATAGCTATACGGCTTATAAACCGCGAAGTTACCTCGTGTAAGTATACTACATTAGTGGCCACGTACCGTCACCTAGTATATTGCAACATGGCTATGGTACTAAGATGGAAACCGACGATAATTGGAATCGCACATATGTGAATCCTGTATTCCATCTTCCGAAGTAATGGCACTCGCCTAGCTGCAGTCAATATGCCGTCTGGGCTCAAGGCGTTTCATAATCTGGCGCAGCTGCACGCAAGGGGCTACCGTATCCTTACAAAGAATGGCCAGCTAGCTCAATTTGGTACATGGTAAATCAACCGGCGTTTGGTCTGCATACGACTACCTACTATCTACTATACAGCTTGTGTCTCGATCTGTCGGTCAGCTAGAAGCATGGTGTCGCAATGCATTGAAACGTCTTCGAGTAGCTGACGAATGCGTCAAGATCATAGCTGTTTCAACGAGTCGAGCGTCCGTTTGAAGAACCCGGCCAAGCCCGAGCTGCTCGACTGTTCCCTCGAATTACCAAAGTGCTCCGTCTCTACGTGTCGGATCAGCGTCACTGGGTCCGGAAACGCCCGCTGGCACTTCGGACAAATGTCAGGCCCCGCAGGTTGCCCCGACTGACTATGTACCGCTTCCGAATGAGCAATAAGTTCGTTCACATTGTCACACCGGAAATGGCAAACCGGACATTCTTCGGCCCCCGTGCTTCCGTTACTACTCCGTTCAGCGACCCCGGCTCCTTGCATCCTCCGGAAAGCACTACCCTGAACCGTATTCTGAGGGGAGCTGGGTATCGCAGCTGCTTGTTTTGGCGGTACGCGTTTTGGGTTTGCAGCCGGTTTAGAGTTCGAACCCGATTTTGAGGAGTTGGGTTTGGAGGAAGAAGCTGCGGAGGCAGCAGCCGACGTGCCGAACGTGTTGTTGAAGCTCTGCAGGAACTTCTTTCCGTATGCGGTGGCCGTTTTGGCGGCGGTGGGCTTTCCGGGGCAGAGGTGCTCGGGGCCAAAGCGGTGCCTTAGACAGACCACTTGTTGGCACTCCTTGCATTGCACCTGGCAAGGAAATCATGAGCGCTATCGGATCTTGGAAGAGATGGACAGAACTCCTCAGAGGCGTCATAATGAGGACGATTCGGAGGCGTCACGGACGATCTGTATGAACGAGCTTCTATTCCCGACATGAGCATAACAGCCCACCAGATAAGCACAGCGGGAATACTGGGAGGGAAATACGGGGCTCGACTCAGTGAGTATGGATTAGAGATTAGCTCAGATTGCCGTGGTCTGCAGTTAGATGAAGATGTCACGATCCCATCCTATGCAGACAGCAGGCACGTTGTCCAGACTCTTCTTCCCCTTGCTTATCCACTGCAATCCAAAGGGAAGTTTTCGAGCAGCCACCGAGTGCCGATGCTTTTAAAGCCCTACCTATATTCATCAGCTCAATCGCTGACAGGGGCTCTGGTAATTGACTCAGGTTTAAGTAGTGTGGGTCTCGTTATGTTACGAGGTCTTCTTGCCTGTGCCCAACTTCTCGAAGTCGTTAGAAGGGACTCTAATTAAAAGCTCCGCCCCTATCACATTCTTCGCTCGGAATGCAACCCGCGACTCGTTTCAGTCCCACTTTTGATCCTTATCGGATCCAAAAAAGAGTTTGCACCCATTCATCGCTACAGAGCAGATGACCGGACACTGTATATATCCATCGTCCGGCTTCAAGGAGATGCCTATCCAGAATAAGCATCCTAGGGCCCAAATCCCGATTTCGATGTCCCCTTCCACCTGCTCTCCAACCTATCAAAGGCTCACCTTGTTCGAAAACGTGAGCTGCTCCCTGCACCCCACCACCGGACACCGCGGCTTCCGTTTCGCCTTCGCGTAGTTCGCAGGATCGCATCCAGCGCTCGAAGCGTGCCGGTCCCACGTCACATTTGAATCTTCACCGGGAATGATCCGGACCGCCTTCGCGCAGATTGGACACAAGAGAACGGACGCGTCGCCGGCACCGGCTTTCGGACAGGAGTGGGCTCCGTAGAGGCGGTGTTCCAGGCAGAAGACCTGTTGTGGGGAGTACAGAATTTAGAATTAACATGTTTTGCAAAATCTCTGGATTCCCTTTGTCGGCTTTGCGGGATGGTAGTCTCTGCCAACACGCTGTACTCAGGGGATTCGATGAGAACAAAGAGGATATAGAGTTACTTTGTAGGAAAGTCGTACAGGAAAGTGAGATCTCCAGGCGGCTTGATATAAAGATTAGTTTCAGGACAATAGGACGTTATGGTTATGAACCTGGCTTCTTTCCGACCATTTGGTGGAGCAATCACTTCCGCTGGTGTTATGGTTTGGAGGAACGTTGCTCAGAAGGCGGCAATCAAAACAAACTTTGTAGCATGGAAGACGAGAGAACTTTGTGACTTTCAATTTTGTTGGAGGTTTTCCAAGGGGGTGCAAATAGCTTTCCCTTACTCTCATCATACCTGCTGAAAGGGGTGCAAGAACGACTCCGTAAGTAGAACAAGATTGAGCTTGATACAACCATAGAAAAGCAGAGTCCCGAGCTTCCATATTCCACAGCGCTAGAACTCCTGAAATTCTGGCGCCGTACATGGTTTTGAAATGCCACCACAGAAGCAGTTCTTTGAACAGGTTTGTTCGAGTTGACTGGTGGGTGCGCATGATTGCAATCAAGCTCAGGCAAAAATGCGTGACAAGAATGAAGCAGACAAGCTAGCGTAGTGCTAAAGGAGTGAGGATCAGTCCCAGAGGGAGTTCTCTACCATTTTGAAGGGTAGACCACGAGGGCGTTGGACAGAAAGTTGGACCATGCCTCTTGAGAGAGGAAGGGCGAAACAAGACTAACTGAAGGCCCATCAGAACCCTGAACCCAGGTTATCCCAGCTGACAGCATTCCTCACGAACAACGCTTCAAACCCGAAAAACTACAAATCGGCTCAGCCAACGCAAAAGCAAGGAAGCTGCGGCAACTTCTTAAGTAGCAAGTAACAAATGAGCTGACCTTTGAACATCCGTCGCATTTGAACGGTAGAAAGTCCACCTGCCCGCAGTCGGCCCTTGAGCAATGCTCCCCAAGATCCGGGATCAGAAGGGTGCCCATCACCAACCGAACCAACTATTCCAAGCAGAAGTTGCGGTTTTGGGTTGGTTGTCCAGCGCCTCTACCCTTGGAGCTGCTAGGTGCCTTTAGCTGAGTGCCCAGCTTGGCGATGGCGCTATCTGCCTGCCCACCTGCGTCCCCTCTGCCGCTGCATGCGCCCTGAGCCCTCACCCCAGCTCAATTTCAATCTAGGCATGGGGTCAGTCCCGCGGCTTACACGATAATGATATTCGTTACTGACATCATATGAAAGGCGCGGTAACGATGCCTTCAGTTTTCCTCAACCTAGATGCTAGCGAGGCTTTCCAGCTTCGCCATGCTCCTTTTTGTTGGCACCATTGTAACTGATTGCAATAAAGTTCAGATGCTTGAAGAGGTCCATGGTGGTCGGTCAACATCTGCTTCATCCTTTTATCACATATCAGATCTTCTGCTCTGAAGCTAAAGCTTTTTCAGGAACCAGAAATGTTTCTTGAAATAGAAATGTGACGTGCTGATGTTAGTAAGGCTTGCCTCACCAACAGAATTAGTTCCGTCGCTTATCTCATTCCCATCGTCATCAGATTGCCAAGCAAAGGACGGGCTACAGCTCAAACGAAAGACCGCCACTTTTGCTGAAACTCCATAAATAGAACAACGGTGGTACGATAGAGACGTAAAAAGTTTAGGCATCCATCTTAGGAAGCGCAATGGCATCAAACAAATTTCAGCCCTCCTCAGATGATTCGTCCAGCGATGATGAGGAGGAACGCGCCAGAATGGCGGCCATCCAGTCAGTAGCCATAGAGTCTTCCGCCGTCGTGCAAAGTGCGGCCACATCAAAGAACAAAGCACAGGCCCGGAGAAAAAGGGCGCAGGCTGACGCAGACGGGAGCGATGCGAGTGGGGATGAACAGAATGGGGGGCTGAAGCACTACCAATTGAAGGTGCTGACCAAATGCTAGGACGAAATCCTGCATCTGGAGCTTGATTGCCCTTTCCTCGAGTGTTTTTACAGTGTTCTTCTCTGGACGGAAGGGAGCTGAAGGGCTCAATATCATTGAACTGAGTTGTTCTAATTACTACCGATTGGGCGACGGCTTGAGGTTTTTGACTTCCCCTTTCAAGTAGAACCTCTTCTGCCATTAGCTTGTGCAGGACCGATCGTAGTCCCAGGACTGTCTGTGATCAGTCTAGAATCCACACTCTCCTCGAGGAGTCCTGCCACAAACTTTGGTCAGATTCTGCTCCATCAGACTGGTCAAAGTAGTTAATCTTCTATCAGATATGAGCAACGTGACGGAGTTCCTAGTTTGAGACCTTGAGCGCCCTTCCACAGGCCCAGGATGCTCTGCACGACTTTCTGGACACAACTTTTGGCCGCCTGATCAGCGATGCTGGGGGGACAGCTGTTAGCGAAGACTCCTCTTCTTCTGATGCTGAAGACGAGGACGGTGGTACAACAAATGGGGGGGAGTCGAACAAGGACACTCCAGGCTTTCAGCTCTTTGGTCGACTGCCTAAGCGAAAAGCTCCGACGGAGTCAGGTGAGACTGGGGAACAGCGCTCCTGTCAGGTTCCCAAATTTGGAAACCTTTGGTGTTCTTGAATAGTCGAATTTGGAAGTTCCCTTTGAAATCTCCGCTTCAACTACTCGAAAAGCAGGTGATCCAAGCAAAGTCTTACTTCCAAAAATTGGTTTCAAGATCGCCAAGACTTTGTATGTTGCTTTTCTCTTTTACGTAGTTTCACAAAAGTTTGAGCTGGAAACAAGTTTTACACAATATTGAGTGAATCTTCGTTTTGCTGCACACAAGTATCCGGCATTTACCATGCGCTGTTCATATCATGCACATCCCCAGTCTCAAAAGTGAAGTTGCGGCTAACGGCGAAAGTCTACGCGTTTGATGTTGCTTCTGGGGACCTGGACGGCATCCCTAGATTGACAGTTTTCAAACTGCATGCAACATCGACTACGGAAAGTCAGTTTGACGCCTTTCATAGTTCCCATTTGAAGACACGGGCTTAGTCCAGATGAAAGAAGAGCGGCTGGCCATTCTCTTTTTTGAAAGCCTGCTTTCGGGGGCCACTGAACGATGACATGCTTCTGTTGCGGAAGATGCAAGAAAGAAGGTTCGACTGCAATTACAGCTTCGAAGACAACAGCCCTTAGCCGGGGTTCCCTTGAGCCAACTCACCCATGCAAAGAAACTGAGCGAGACGATAAGCCTCATGTGCTCTTCACAGAGAAACGAGCCGCTGAGAGCAGCCAACGGCGGCAGAAGCGCCATGAAGAAGGACAAGAATTTGACGAAGAAGCTGCGGAGGTAGGTTCCCTGGCCCCTCCACCGACAATTCTAGTCCTTCTTCGACTTGAATTTAACCGTGATCGGTACTTAGACAACTCTGTTCTTGCTGTCCTTCGGTCTCCCTCTTCCGTGCCGTTTCCCGTTCGCCTGCGTCAGTTCAGAGGTTTGGTAGTCGGTCTCGCGATCTGGTAGCATGTACAAGTCTTTCGGAGCCGAGGGTTTGAAGAGCGGACGTGCGGGTTGGGCAGGACAGGGTGATCGACCCCTCGTTTTCTGAGTCTTACCCTTTCCCGTGACTTGACGAGACGAAGAAACAACGAGAGCGGCGTGCTTCCACTCAGAGGACATCTTCGTTTTCGAAAGGACGGCTGCTTTTCTCATCCCCGTGTGCTTGTCGCTCTTGAACAAACCACCAAAGCTTTCTTCATCCTGTTTACGTAGGTGAGGGAGAGACTGACGTCAGCGGCGGTCGAGTCTGACGTCATTCTCATGGCGGCAGAAACGGCCGCAGGGCGTGCTGCGGCTGAGGCGAAGACCGACGAGGCGCGGCGACAGAAGGAGATGACGGACGAGGGGCAACGCATTGCGAGGTTGAAACGAGAGCGAGGAGTAGCGCAGTTGATTAAGGGCCGGATAGTAACGGTTAAGGAACCGGTTAGTGGCGAGGTTACCAAAGGGAACGGTGTGGCGGATGGTGGCGAAAGTGTAGCGGAGGAAATAGGACGAGGAAAGGGGAAGAAGAAGAAAACGACGCACCGGAAAGAAGTGGAGGATGAGTCGGAAAAGCTCGATACAAGGTCAGAAGCTGTAGAGGGGAATGCCCGGAAAGAAAGCAGCGATACGATAGAGACGCCAAAGAAGAAGAAGAAGAAGAAGAAGAAGAAGAAGAAAGATGCGGTGACGACTGAAGGATAGAGCTCGCGTTGATAATCGTCGTACTATCTCTTGGAGTTTGAAACTCTTCATGAGAACCATATAGTCGACCCGACGTTATGCCCAAAGAGCTCATGCCTTCGACACATTGATTGTCCGTTGTCAACGCGACTGCATGACCGATCAGTGACGAGTTGGACTTGAAGCACTGAAGCATGGCGGCAACGGTAATTATTGCACTGCCTGGATGGGTTGCTAAGCCGGTATTGGGCAGATCGATTGTTGCATGCACATTAACATGCGAGACACATGCTTGAAATCGATTCTAAGTTAAATTTTTGTGTGGCCTTTTCCTACACACACATATGTAAACCGTAGATGCATGGACTCATCGAGGCATCTTTCTCCGGCCTAAATTCATACATTAGACGCGGCGGCACATGTAAGTAAATGGATATATCCGTGTACGCAACTGCAAGCACCATGTGTTAATGTTGACCGGGGCCGCCGCGTGTGCTGTAAGATGGCTCCATGGTGGGGTTACTGCGAAGGACCGGTCGATCGTTGCGCATGGAATGCGAACTGTTCGGTGTACCACCCAGCCAACCAATGAGTCAATCGAAGTAGTCAATTCGCATTGGACGTTCTGCGAACTGGACCTGTCCAACGCAAAGCATAGTCGGCGGCCAGTCCCCAATGATCGGAAAGCTTATCAATCGAATCAAGTGTCTGATCGGCCGGGGTCAAGCAAGCCTAGCAGCCGCGCTTCTACTCGGATTCACACCAGACCATGTATTTCGCAGTGCGACGCGGACTGCGGGTACAATTCCGTTTGGCCGCGCTTCAAATTGCATAAGGCTGAAACCATCCCTCCCGGGCCAGAAGACTTGGTGCATCCAAGGGCAAAATCGTGAGAAAGGCTTTACATTAGTGTCTTCCTCTCGACGGCCTAAGTCTTCCTATAAGCAGTGCTTGCCGAGGTGGCGTTGTGTCCAGGTGCCAGATCCAGTTTAGAAGCACTGCAACATTGGAATACGTTGCTTGTTCAGAGGATCCAAATCTGCTAGCACCAAACTTACTTACTTGGGCAGTCATTGCGACAAATTGAAGGTAGGGAAGGATGTAGCAGCTGTAAAACTTCCGACTGTACAAATAGTTTCTTTCATGGAGACTTTACGGCAGAACTAGCTCCCCTCTTGGCCCAGCCACCGAGGATCGATGACTTTCTGGAAGAACTTGCTGATACGAGGGTTGTCCGCATACCGAGTTACGTTGGCGGGATTTGCCACTACATCCTGCAACCCAAAGTGCTAAGTAAGTGAGCAACCAGACTCACAATGCCGGAACATACATTGGAGCTCGACCCCGCAAAAGGCTTAGGGTGTTTGACCAGAAGGGGCATAAGCAGACTAGGCATACTCAGACCTAAAGACCCTTTTCCTTCAGGCCTTTCGATGAGACCGTCAGTGAAATCACATCGTTTTTTACCTCGACTCTAGTTTGCATAACGCGTTACTTGGTCATTGATTCAGAGCCAGAACTGATCAGACTTGACCATGTTCGGAGCGCTTGATCCCAGGAGGGCAGGGATCGTCTCCGGCCTTTCAACGCTGCTCAGCCGCTTCGAACTTTGCAAACCACCTTGAATGTGATTCGCAAACGAAAATTAAAAAGAAACCTTCGCACCGGCGGAACCGTCCATAAAGGCGTCTTTGACTGAAGACCCGTTGTTCCCAGGACGGACCTAGGCTAAGTTCAAGCCTCGTCGTCAGACTCCAAAAGACGAGAAGTGGGAAGAAAACGGTGAAAGCGAGACGTATCAAGCAACAAGAACGTAGAAGCGGTAATGTTCGTAAGGACAGAGAAATGCGACGGACCACCATTTAGCTAAGGGTCTAACAGGCCGTTTGGGAGAGACGAGAACGACTGTGCCAACGCAGGCTAGCTTTCACATACACGTTCCAGATCGACCGTAATGGGATATCATTTATGCAACAAGCCGACATGGGCCTATTGAGCACTTGTAAACCCGGGCCGCTTACCCTCGCCCCCAAGATGTTGTTTTCGACGGAGTGTTTGGATAGTTCCGACAAAGGCGGGGAGGGTGGTACATCATCGATTACCGTGGATTTCGGTACTAACGTAACGCAGACTGGCCGTGCAACAGCTTGGGTGCGAGTTTAAGGTGCCCGACAAACTATTGGAAGCGAACGCTTGCCTGCACAGCTTTCATGATGAGGGGGTCGGCCATCGCCGCTTGCACCTCCGGGTCCCGTTGGCACAGCTCGCTGAACTCTGGCCGGAAGATGGAAGCAGGCCCACTGCAGACAGCAGGAATGGGGTTACAGTTAGGATCAGGGTTAGAAGTCAAATCGAGGTTACAGTAGGGTCACGTCGATGTAGCAAACTGCTGAACCGGAATTCTGCTTTAGGTGTCGCCAGAACGACCGGATGTCGGAAAGGCGTCCGGGTTGGTCAGATCAGTATGAACAAATACTCCCGAGAAACAACTCCTTGAAAACCTTGAAAACTTTCTTTGATACAACGACACTTGGATGATATACAACGACACTTCGGTGTGAATCGAATTGAACTTCAGGTTGTATGGGGTATCGGCGAAATATCTTGAACATAACGGCCAAGATCACGTGAGCCTGTTCACTGCCACCAGTCGTGCCTGTAGAATTCGCGGTCACGAAGTAGCACGGAAACAGCAAGGGGGAGCACTTCGTAGAGAACCAAACCTGAGAAAGTGAGGCGCAGATACCATGTCTCAGGTGCAGCCCGAATCAAACTCTGTCCTTCCCTCTCCAGTTCTACTGAAGTAGAGTACAGAAAAGTATTGAGTTCTACTAAAGTAGAGTACAGAAAAGTAAAAACGAAGGTAATTCAGACACCAGGGGGGAAGAATGAGAGAGAAGCGAAGAAGGAGGAGGCTCACAAGTGTGGCCGTTGGTAGTTTGCCCCCAGCTTCTCTTGGTTGCTGATGTCCTCCTGCATCCTCGCAATCACCTGGCGCATGTTCTCCATCGCATTGTTTGAGTTGGTTCCCGCCTCGAGCATCATAGCGTCTAGCCGCCGAATGTACTCTTTGGCTGTGGGGTCGTCCATGAGGCGGTACCTGCAGAGTGCCTGGAGGACAGATTAGAAGCAGACAATTGCATGGTGAGAAAACCAATGTTACGAATGGTGACTTGTCTGGTTCAGCGGACGTTGACAGTTTGAAAATCACTGCAGAGGGCTTCTGGAAATGAAAAGGGTTACTGAGGTGACCAGATGTGGAGTGTGTTCGGTGCCGTACTCAGCGCCATCATTTAGGCCATACTCGGAGTGGTTAAGAGTAGTGACAGACAGCGCCCAGGTTAAATGAGTTGAGGCTAGGAATAAAATCTTCAATGTACAGAGTCAGCAATACTGAAGCCTGAGTCCTGCACTAACAGGCGGTTGACGCAGGTAGTGAAGCGCGCCCCACACTGATGTGGCTGTTTGGCTTTCAATCTAAAAAGGTTCATTTGACAGGATGATCACCTTGCTTTGATCAGCCCAAGAGTTATTATTCTCTTTCTGCATTGAACCATGTTCCAATCCCGCACAGTGGCTGCTCACTGCTCCCCCCTAAAAAGAACGACGGCAACACAAACAAGCAAAGCTTCTCTTTCTCCAAGTTAATTGAGAGAAATATCAGACCTTCCCATAGCACCCAAGTCAAGGTCCTCACCTCGTTGTGAACACTTGCAGCTTTTCTACAAACGCCTCCATTTGCGCACAGAAGATCTTCTTCCCCTCCAGGTCAAAGTCAAAGTACTTGGCCTGTAACGGCCCCAGCGTCGCGAACAGCTTGGACAACTCAAATGCTTCTTGCTCAATGATTGAATTGTTGAAGCCTGGGGAATCGCCCGCACTGCATAGCACCACCCTAGAGCATTTTCTCATTTCCCCCAGCCCTAATTTGAAGAAGTTTTGATCAGGCCACACGTTCAGTCTGCACGTAAAACCCCACCAATGCTCCCCTGCGGACATGTGTTGAGAAGAAGTAGCAGGGTTGCTGGGTTTCCCTAAAGAGCTGCGTGTGTGAACAAGTACGTGCCGTTGACTCCTCAGCTCGAATGAGGAAGAAGCATTTGGTGCTGCAGAGCTTGGACAACCTGCTTCCACGGGATTGGAGAAGCGACCAGTATGACCACTATGTAGCTTTCTTCTTCCCCCCCAAACATGTAACTGAGGGCAGACTGCCCCTTGCATTTGCGTCCCAGCCAGACTTTGGCGATGGGCTTCAGGGGCTCCAATCTGAAAACCTACACAAGAAAGGAAGGAGCACGAGCTTGACACGGCCGCCATTTTTTTCCTGGACCTGTAGGCTGGTGCAATAATAATATATGGCAAATGCCAACGAACTCCCCCTGCACGGAAGTTTGGACCTCAGGGTTTGACTAACCTTCTTCAAACGAGGTGCTTGTTGGTCTAAGGGTTTGCTTAACCCTCCTCTCCCTCTCAGCTCGCGTGCGCGGACTTGCAAGGCCTCCGAGTTGACCCGACCCGACCTTTCAAGTAACGCTAACCTGGTCATGAACCCAAGCCTTCAGATATCCAACAACTTACGGTATGTTGACAGAGCGCGGACAAGGAGAATAAGTCTTCGCACAATCGGAACCGGGGACACTGTTGGCCGGAGTCGAGTCTGGCGCGACGGCAGTGATCCCAGCCCTCGATGCTTCCCTAGACTCAAATCTGACGGCCTCTAAGTTCTGCCTCGGAAACCACGTCTGAGGCACAACCTGTGCAGGTTCTACCCAGAATGTCATCTGGACCGTCCGATTGGGTTTCTTTAAACATCTGACGGATAGAACAAGCGGAAACCTCAGCGACCCCACCTTTCCAACAGCGTCCCCGGTTCCGATTGTGCGAAGACTTATTCTCCTTGTCCGGACTCTTACAGCATGAAGAAAGCCCTCCAATCTCCTCTAAGACTTGGCAACAGCAATGCTGGCAGTGGCAGAGGTTCTTGACGCTTCCCTGAATTGCAATGCTTGTCTTGCACCACCTCCACTCTCTCAATGCTTGCAAACTTCCTGCTGCGGCTAGCTCACGCCGGCTCACCAAATGCAAGCTGGAGCAGATTCTAGCTGTGCGGCGGTTGTCGCTGAGAAACATCAAGCCTTTTGCAACAGCCTTGGAGATTAGACTAGAAAGAAAAGCCTTCTTCCAAGTCCTGCTAGTGGTGGTGTAGCTCGAGACCTCATGATGGAAAACGTTGCTCCAGAGGATGGTGTAGAGATGCTTGAACATGACATCAGCAGCGGCGCCGTTTCCAAAGGCGACAGAAGCAAAGGTGAAGTCAGCAAGGCAGACCTCAAGGCAAGTGGTGGCGCTGGAAAGGCGGTCCGCATTGCGTGCTCGTTCTGGCTGGAGAAGAAGAAGCGGTTTTGCACCAATCAATCGAAGCCGGGCCATCGCTTTTGCGGGAACCATGTTCCGGAGGAGGCGCTGGGGTTCAAGCGAGTGCCTTGCCCAGTGGATCCGTCTCAGTAAGGAAAGACCCTCTCACCATCCGTCAAGAGAGTGCGTATATCCAGATGTGGGAAGAACAAGGCAGTTGTTGATTGAACCATCAAATTGTTAGTTCTGTTTCGGATGGCAAAGCAGTGATGTCAGGGTGGTGTGCCATAGGGTGACAAATATGTAATCTCATACATCAGAACTCAGTTGTCCAACATATTCTCTATTTCCACCACCACCAGTTTCTGGCGAACCTATCCTGCGCTCATCTTTCTGGCTCCGAATCCTCAGTGTGTATATAGGATCTCTGTTGTGTTGAAAAAGAGCGCCATGCCTGCCAGCAATGACATGGGAGGCCCCGACGCATGGTCATTCGTGGAGAGTTGTTCGATGAAATCCTGTGAATGCCTTTAATCTCCACCTTTCAATTATGACCTGGAGGAGCGGTCCATCGCATCCAGTTCCTTGTTGGGTATCATAACAGGTGCTTGCAACACGGGTCTAACAAGAGCCTGCTTCTTCAGAATGCTGCGGTCAAGTCTTAAAACTGGCAATGTCCACATCTGCTGCAGCACTGTTCCTGAGTTTGAAGTCGCCGCACACGTCCTCCGGTGCCCTGCCGCCAAGCAGGCCCAAGGGGTGAGGGAGCAGCCGTACTTTCGGGAAGGAGTGAACGCAGGTAGCGACGCAGAGAATGGAAGTCATGACGGAGCCGGAGGGGTGCTGACAAGCCGGGAGAAGCGAGCGCTGCTGGAGGGGTTGAGCGAAAGCGAGTTCTGGGGCTTTTTGGAGAAGGTAAATGCTGGAAACCTTGTTCAAATCTGGACGACAATGACCCTTTTGACTGGGTGAAGGCCGCGATGCTGTTGTTTCTCGTCTGTGTCCGGTGTTCAGGACTCATATTTTAAAAAGCCACGGGGAGATCCGTCTTCAGTCGAAGCTCGATTGTCATGCTCGTATGAGATTTGGCATGAGAGGAGTATGCAGACGCGCAGCCTTTTCGGGGATGACAGTTTTCTGAGCCGTTCGTTGGCCTCTTCCTGTTACAAATTCTGATTCTCGATCACGCTGGGAGCAGAGAGAGCAACCGTGAATCCGTGGCATAGAGAATCGAGACAGTTGTCATCTGTCAGAATCCTAGCAGACGCGTTTCTGTCCGTTGGTCCACGGTCAGATCCCAACCATAGGTGACCAAGTCGAGCTGACCCTGCCTTCTGCATCTCAGCCAGGGCGCTTGTCAGGTTTGAAGTCTTATGTTCTGTGGTTGCTTTCTTTGTTCACCAGACGGCCATGGTTATCTGCAAGCGCCCGACCATGGTTTCTATTATATGCAGATCGAAACCGCTTACGCATCCACCTGTCCCGAGCCCCTGGTGCGGCGGGTTGCCCAGCCGGAGGGCTTTCGGCGCTGGTTGGAGGGAGGGAAAGACAGGTGCGTCAGCTGCGCTTTGGGTCCCATATTAAGGCTGCATACTTAAGCAGGCTGGATTAGCGGTGTTTTGAGAGGGGGAAAACCGAGGAAGGGCAGCACCAACAAATTGCCGTTTCTGACTGTCATTTTTACTCTTACTACCAAGCATTCTTTAGTCTCGACAAAATGGAAGCGGACTGAGATGGTTTGTTGCCGAGCTTCTGTTCCGTGAAGCTTCTACGTTGACAAATGCCCAAACGAACAAACGGATACCTCGCCGGAGCACATTCTGATAGGACGAATAATGCTCTTGGAGGTTGGACTCTAACGGTTTCTTGCCTTGTTTCGCCAGCTCGAGTCCGTTCAGCGCAAAGCACTGGGAGCAGCAAGCATCCATTCTCGGCAATATGGATCGTGCGGGGCTGATTGATCGACCTCGTCCGGGAGATGCTGAACGGGCGGCCACCAAAGGCACGACGTCAAGTGGCCCGCCGACAGAAACGAGAGCGGACTTGAGAATCGAAGAGGACCTTGCAGAGCCCGTACTCGAGGAGGAGAGAGCGAATGGTCTCCTGAGAGAAGCCGGAAGCGGTCGGGAAGCTGTTATTAACTCCCCCGATACTCTGCATCGAAACACACCTACCCGCGAAGACGGGTCGTCATCGAACGGCGTTCCGGATGGATTAGCTGGCACGGACGCCTCAACTGTGAATAAGCCCCCGGGGCGCGTTTTCATCGAGTTCGGCGCGGGGCGGGGCTACCTCGCGAACGCGCTCTACGAGTGTTTCGGACAGCCGGACGTCCTCTTCGTCGAGCGGAGGGCGTACAAATTTAAAGCGGACAGGGCGCTGCGGAAAGTGGGGAAGATGGAGCGGATCCGGATCGATATCGAGGACCTAGATTTGGCGGGCGTGGAGAGTTTACGGGGGCGGGGGTTCGTCGGGGCGGGGAAGCACCTGTGCGGGCCGGCGACGGATGCGACGCTGCGGTGTTGCCTTGGGAGCGGAGACGGAAACGGAAACGGGCCGGGCGATGGGATTGGGAAGGAGAGGACGGGAAGATCCGGAGGGGACGAGACTGCTTCGAAAGGAAGGGGCGAGTCGGGTAATGAAACAAAAAGCGTCGGGAAAGGGGCCCGAGCAAACGGGCTCAGTGCTGACGTCAGCAATGATGCGACCGGCGAAAAACGGGCCACGAGTATCCCGACTTCCGGTCCGGATCTGCGGTCAGAAGTGGATGCGTCGCGGGAGGCCCCGTTTTGCTCAGGGGTCGCTGTGGCCACCTGCTGCCACCACCTGTGCAGCTGGAGAACGTACGTGAACAAGGCCTTTTTCCGGCGGCTGGGTTTCAGCCCAGCGGACTTTCATATGCTGACGTGGCTGACTAGCTGGTGTGTGTCGGGGCCCAAGTTCGGGGAGCACCGTGGGCCGGACGCCGGCAATATCGACGAGTTGAGCAGCCCGGTAGGAAGATCCGTGGACGGAAGTGACCGGTTGAAGGGGAATGGTGCGTCGTCGATGTCGATGGGTGAGGGCAGCAGAACCCAAACAAATGAGAAGTCAGACTTGGGGTCAAAAACAGCGCGCAAGGAAGGAAGTTTGGCCTCTGATAATGCAAGAGAGAGCTCGGAAGTGAATGGAGCATCGAACGGAAGTGTCACTTTGCAACCTCCAATCTGGGACGCTTTGTTGCCATCGCAGCGCGCAGAGCTGGGCAAGAAGTGTAAGAGGCTGATCGATACGGGTCGGCTAGAGTGGCTCGCGGAGCAAGAAGGGTTTGCAGCGGAGCTGATTGAGTATATTGATGCGGAGGTGTCTCCGGAAAATAGGTTGCTTGTGGCAACGCGGACACGGAATGTATTATGAGGAACTAAGTTTGCATGCTGCCAACTATGTTCAATGCTGCCGGTCACCGAGTAGCAAGGAGCTTGAGCCACCAAGATGGAGTACCGTTAAATCTACTTTCATGGTGCACCATGAGTGGTTCATGGCATGTCTTGAGCTCCAGCAATCTTAAGCTCCATTTCTCATTCGCAGCTCAGCCTGCTTCTGGCTCGACATGCCGCCTGTCGTCGAGTGAATCCCCTGATGCAGATCGAAGTAATTATACGCGGCCGCTGGCGACCGGGCGATCCAATTTAAGAGTACCGGCCGTCGAGATATCGAACAGGCCGTCCATCGAGCTTGCCACAATATTATAGGTAGTCTGCAATCGTACATCGATCATGCAATTGCGCGAGCCTGATTTATTGCGATGCATTGACAATCAAGGGCATGAGAGTGTGCCGCACCCAGGCCCGCGCTTTCGTGGATGCAGTCGTTGGTCGGACGTAACCGCGGGGGCAGCGGCGCGGCCTAGTGCAGGCCGCCGGATATGTATATTGACCAAGAAACTCCTGCATGTTGCAAGACTCATATGATGTAATTGGCAGCGAGCCGCTCGGTTGGATGCACCCGGCCGCTGCTGTGGATGGCATAGATAAGAATAGCATAAAACAGTGTATCCGGAGGGCCTATCATATATTGTACATGTAGATCCAACCAATCAGAAGGTCCCAACTCACTCTTCCACCACCGAGGCTTGTTTTAGGTACTTCTCAACGTCATTCTAGCAAAACGCGGCAGTTTGTGAACTCGCAAGTGCACAACAAACTCAACGATCATATCAGACCGTATACCCTGGATTCTTCCCTTGCTGCACGTCCCCATACCCAACCAGCTCCTCAATATCCTCCACACTGCCCACGAAGAACGGCAGCCGTTGATGCAGAGCCGAAGGCACGATATCCAAGATATCTCGCTTTCCGTCGGACCCCTTTCCGCCCGCCTGTTCCGCCACGAAGCTGAGCGGATTCGCCTCGTACAGCAGCCGCAGGTGGCTCCGCGGGTTACCGGCCCACCCGCCGTACAAAAGCGTCCGGTGGAGGTCCGCAACTAGGGAGCAGACGTAGCGAGCGGAGTACTGTTTTCCGCTCTGGCCCTTGCCTTGACGAACAGTGTCGATGTATCTTTGGAGGCCGGCGGGCCAGTCGAAGTAGCGGGCGTCGTTGAGGGAGTAGATTTGGCCTGCACGGAACAACGAGAAAGTCCCGTTAAATTCAGCCTGACTGACTTCTCGTTTGCTAAGAGACACAGGCAAGCGAGCGAAGTGTGAAGCCAGTTCGTTTTAGAAGAAGACGCACTCTGTCGTTCACCAGTGGGCCTAAATAAGCGACACAGAGGCTTCCGAGGAGTCTCGTGATCTTACGTGGATCGTCTCAACTCCTCGACAATGTGCATCCCATATCTGAAGGGGACCAGCGTTGAAGGCAAGGGATTAAAACACTATCAAGCGTCTAAGTCAAGCCCATCCCCACCTCGGCGTGGCACCTTCATGTCCGGGTGCGTTAGAACCCACTCGCCCAATCTCCGATTAAGGGTAAATCCGTGGGCCCCATGTCCGACGCTGATGACCAGCATCGTGGCTGAGGAGTATAGCGCATAGCCGGCTGCTAGGAGATCCCGGCCTGGCTGCAGGGCCTGCTCTTGACACCACTCGGGGCTTGAGGCTGCAGCGCAGCTGGGCTTCACTCTGTGAATGCCGAAAATGGTGCCTGCGCGAGTGGCCGGTTTGAGGTTGAGAATCTTACTCGGAAAAGGTGGCCGCAGGGCCCACAGGATTGTCGCTTCTGAGGTGCCAGCTTTTTTAGGACAACTTGCTTGCTAGATTTGAAAAGTTGAGAGTCTAGAACAGTTTCCGGCGTGAAGTGTTTGCTTCCAGGTGATCTGTATGCGGTTAAAATGACTGAGACTGTCGAGAAGCGACTTATGTCTCTCAAGAGCGGGAGTCAATACATTCTGACGATGCCCAGTACGCTTTTGCATCGGACTCATGCAGATTGGAAGATCGTGCATTGGGAGGCAGTTGGGAAGGCAGACAGCCTTTTCGAGAGATGATTCTACGCATCCTCTTCAATGGCATTCAATGACCAAGCCCACCCACAGCGTTCGACACTTATCTCCAGAATACGTTGCAGAAACAATTGTTTCCAACAATGGATGTTGACTCACTACTCAGAATTGCTCATCAAATCTCCTGGAAAGAGGAGCAGTAGTGACATGGACTCTTCTTGGTACTAATAAGCCTCACCTGTAGGAATTCCCGCATCAATGTTTCTACTCCCGTCCAGGGGGTCAAACGCCACCACAAACTTGCCCCCCTCGCTGCCTACAACAGGCTCCTCATCTTCTTCAGACGCAAGGACGGCGACACAGCCCGTCCGAAGCAAGGCGTCTTTGAGCAGGTCGTTCTGTAGGGGAAGGTCGCCAGAAATTTGTTCAGCAGCTGCTTGTTGTGGACTTTGGATATCAAAGACTGACGAGGAAAGGAGGTTTTCAGGATATCAGAGGAGCGCGTTGCCACATCTCTCTGTGGAATGTTTAGGGCAGGGAGAAGAACAAAGTGGATGACTTCTCAGCGGTTTGGTTTGCGCAGGGGAAAAGTAGAGATCGGATTCGGTGGTGTTTCTTTTGAAAGGGTCCACAATTGGGCAGCCGGTGGGGCTGAATAGCAACCTTGAAATCATAGTTTCCGAGCTTAGAAGAAATAGGGGCAAAAGAAAAGGGGCAGCTTAGTGCACTGATGAGGCAGCTGCGACACATCTTGTCAGCCGTTTGCAATAAGCAAGAAGTGAAACCTTTTCTTTTTCAGTAATCAATCATGACTGCTCGCTGAATGCCAACTTTCAGGTCAGTACCAGACCTCGACGAGGGAGGTCAGGCCAGCAAAAGCGCCACCAAAACTTTGATGCCAATACTCGACCACCCACCGCCACTATGTCCATCGGCTTCGCCACATCTCTTCCGCTCGCACTGGCGCCGCTCTCTCCTCCTCCTGTCAAAGCTGGCCCGTCATCGATCCCCAGGTGGCTTAGCCGCTCAGCAATCCCCTTGCAAGCCTCTTGCACCGCCAGAAACACGGCAGCAAGCTCTTTCCCACCTTCCAGACCATGAACCTCCTTCTCGAGGAAATCTTGCAGCCTCAGCTTTGTTTGGGAGGCCGTCCGCTGCTCTGATTGTCCTGCTGATGCTCGGGGAATCGAGGTCATCCTGATCCTGCTTGTAGCTTTGATTGAGCCCTTTGATTGAGAAGAAGGTGTGTGCACGAGGGGCCCGGCTGTGTAGGCAGAAAACGCACAATGCAGAGAGTGGAGAGCCGTACTGGTGTCGAGCGTGCAATGCTGTCCCTTTCTTAAAGTTGAAGTGTTTGAGTTGCCTTGGGAAATCGAAACAGGGTGAGAATTTGCGAGTTTCCGTGCTTGAATTGGCCTCCGGCGCCTCCCCTCTCTGGAAGCCTCAACAAGTGTCCCAGGTAGAAGACACGTTGCAGAGACAGAGGCAGATTCCAATGCAAGAGAGTAAACCATGCTAGCGCCTGGGCACAGCAGAAGCTTGGATACCAGCTGCGGTTCGAATGGCAAAATTCCCATGCAGCTGAAGCTCCGGTTTGCAGGCGCGGTGGGCGCGCTCGCGCGTGCAATTGCTTAATCGCAGGGTCCGACAGAATTACTGTAGTGTTTAGGGTTAAGGGAAGCCCGCGTTAAACCTGGCCCCTGTGCGGCCGCGATCGGCCAGAGCGCGCGCCCTCAGTGCGAATTAACCGGTCGGATCGGACTTCAAGTTCGGAAGGCGCAGCTCAGGCGCTCCATCTAAATAGCGCCTTATCATCAGCAAAGCCACAAACTTGCGCAGTGTTCTCTCTGAGTCTTCTCAAGAGACCTGAAGAGCTAGACAGCGGGCTTCTCTGGCTTGGTCCTGGCCACTTCACTTCTTTCCGCAGCTCAGTCAATAAGCACGAAGTTTCCACGGCCGCCAAACATTCAGCAGACTGCCGCCAGAAACAAGAAAATCACGTGCAGGGTTGACCCGAGTAAGATGGTCCCATTCTCAGAAGACGACCAAAGGCGAGTCGACATCTATTTTATTGAGCTCCTTGAAAGGCGCGTCGCGAGAATGGAACCAAGGTCAAGGTATCGATTCGAAATTGAGATCCGACGTCATCGGAGGGTCATCGGGAGAAGTTCCTTGACCAACCTAAGAAAGTAATGAGTGAGAGCTGGGAGGCAGAATTTGAGAAGCGATTCATCGAAAAGTTTGACAACGATCTCAAAGCAAAAAGGGCGCTGCGGGGAGTGCTGGAGGCAGACCCTGAATAGTCCGACTACAGCATTTGAGAAGGAGTGCTGCACCCTACTGTACAGGAGTGAACATGAGCTATGTCTCAATGAGACATGTAGCAACTCAGTGTCAGAATCACTACAACCACTGATTCAGTAAGAGAAGAAGATTGTACAGTGGCAGCTATCTTTCCATTCATTCTTAAAGTGGCCAGTGGCCAGTGGCCAGTGTTTATCTCATACTTTCATGTCTTTACGTGTATTCAACACGCGCGGCCACAATGGGCGGGGAAATCATTGAAGTCCAAAGTGTTCAGTTTTAATATCGTGACCGGATACTTGCATTGATAACAGGTGTTATATCAGAATCGCTGCACGTCATGATGGTTGTAAGCATTATGGACTTGACTTATGTGCAAGCATGTAGACTCCCTTTGACCATAACTTACAGCGGAATTTTGAGCACGCGCCCAAATGCAGCTTTCTGAACATCATGCAGCACTCGTACAAACTTAAGCTTTCAATCAATTGCAGCATCATGTCATGCTATAAAGTCTGGCTTCTTCTATATTATTCAGGGTTCTCAAAATTTCAACTAAGCTCTTACCCTGGTCTTCTCATCAGGGGTCGGGTTGAAGCGGAAAAGTTGCCGGTACACGCTTATATGTTGCAACTCAGGAGCTTGCCGATGCACGTTAACCCCGGCCAGCTTGGCTGACTCATGCATATGTGCACAAGCCCGAGCCGCGTCGGCAACTTGAGTAGAGTGATGTGATTGGAAACGCCGGTCCCACTGCCCCCTTCCATCCCCTTTGAATAAGGGAATCGGTGTGGTTCATCAGAATTTAGGATCCGTCGACATATTACTTGGTTAGAAAACATGCAGGCTTGCATCCGAAGTGCATGCACGGAGTCTCCACGCCTACGGAGGCAGTTCTCAACTCTGGAGCTTGATCGGATACCGTCGGAAGACCGCTGGCAACTCAATCAAGCTAGTTTTTGAGATAGACCCTTTGCAAATCCCTAATAATCCAAGCTAGTGCGGCTTGTTGGGTATCCCCCTCGATTTTGCATACTGAAAACTGGTCTTACCCTCCTGCATTAGCTCACAACTCGTCTAAGTTCCACCAATATCAATGTATCACAGCGTGCCACTCCCCTTGAATGCGGGCCAAAAAATTGCATTTACGGCTCGTCCTTGCCAATACTAGTCTTTCCGTTCGTCCCGCAACTCGCCTAACTCAGTGTGACCGTCCTTATTGATACCATCAACGTTTTCCCGTTCTTCTATCCGACGTTCCGCTTCTGTTTCGTGTTCCGCTGTGTCCTCAGTCTCTGCGTCCCCAATTGGTTGATCGGACGGTGGGGACGACGTCCGCAGCCCGTCCGCCCGCAAGTGCGACAAGCAGACCTGCGAGCACAAGCGTGAGCCATCCGGCAGGGAAGCATAAAAATCGCCGGCAGAGACAAAGCATCTCTGGGCGGTCCAGAATTCCTGAGAAATCGCCGACACCCTTGCAGCCTCGCGCAAGCTCCACCCTAATCCGGCCGTCGACGCCTTATCTTCCAACCGTAGAATTTGCTTCTCCGACTCATCCAAAACTTAAGCCAGTGCTGCCAGCTAGACTCTACACACCCTTGCGAACCTCGGCCCCTTTCTCAAGCCTCCATACCGAAGCTCCGTCCTTGATCTTTTGAGCTCGGTCTTCAACCAACAAGACTCGAGTCTGTCTCAATCCGAGATCTCGAAAATCACTCTGATTCCGAAAGAGAACTTCCACCTGATCCCAAGTTTATCGAAGTTGAATCAGCTGATGAAACCATAAAGCTGTTGACGAGTCGCCTTTTCCCTCACCTGCACCGCATTGTACGCGCGAACAAAGTGTCACTCCAAATGAAACAAGAGCAGAGCTGACTTCCCGACATCAAAAAGTGCCGAATCTCATTACCTGCACGGCGACGTGCGTGCACACGAAGTGCCACTCCGATTGAAAAAAGAACAGAGCAGACAGCTCTACTGCAAAAAGTGCCGAGTCTAGTTACCTGCACGGCGTCGTGCGCGCGCACAAAGTGCCACTCCGGCCCGAGGCGCTGCAGGAAGCCGGTGCGCGCGAGCGTGACCATGACGCGCTTGTTGGTGTTGGACAGCGCCAGGTGGAGGCCCTGCTGGCTGTACTCTTGATGCAGGTCCTTCAGCGTGTGCACCGCCGTTGAATCGACATATGTCACCTGCGTACCGTTTGTAGACTTTATCAGAGGTTTCAATTTTAGCGCGTTTCTGCTTTGAAGGATAGCTGGAGGCCCTGCTGGCTGTAATTCTGGTGCAGGTCCTTCAACGCGTGCACCGCCGTCGAAGCAACGTGGGTCACCTGCGTAGCAATATTGTTAGTCTGTTAAGTTTTTGCAGATTTGGGGTTTAGCTAGTGTTGCCTTGTGGATTGCGTATCTGCTGGCTGTACTCCCTGGTGCAGGTTCATTGATGCGCGCACCGCCTTCGAATCCACGTACGTCACCTGCGCAATGTTCATTCATACGCGTGGAGTGTAGAAGCTTTCGCTCGAATCCTTTCAAGAACTAAGTGGAGCCCCGGTTTGGAAAGCTCTTGCCCCGCCGAATGAGTCCACGTATTTCAGCTGCGTAGCACTGTAAAGTTTCTCGTGAGGTATGGGCTTTATCTGCCGCTGCGGAAAGTATGCCACCCTTTCTGGATGTACAGATCCTTTGATGCATGGCGCGTTGCCACCTGTTTACATATGTGTTTGCTAAACCTTGATCCTGTCACAACGGATTGGTGACGAAGCAGTAAGAAACCGTTCTGTGCCACACTCGCAGAAAAGCGAATGACGTAAGACTCCCCATTTCAACTCGGTCAATCAAACCCTGCCGGTGCGGTGTCCGAGATAACATAGCGCACGGGAACCCGCCCGGGGTAGCTTCGTTGTCTTCCGTCTTCGGAAACGGCCAATCGTGAGGCACGACAACAGCAGAAAGACTCCGTCTCCTGCTTTCGTGAAGATCCAAAACACCCATCATTCCGCCGATCAGACCCAAACAATCCGAATCTTACCAGCGTTATGTCCAAGATAACATAGCGCACGGGGTGATCCCCCCAAAGTAGATTCGTCGTCTTTCGCCTCCAGGAACGGCCAGTCGCCCGACGACAGAGCGAGGAAAGTCTCCGTCTCAAGCAACGAGAAAAAGTCTTGTGTCCACGCTCAAGTAGCCCAATCTCACCGGTGTCATGTCCAGGATCAAATAGCGCACGGGAGGTCCCCCCGGGGTAGCCTCGTCCTCTTCCGTCTTGGGGAACGGCCGGTCGGAGGCGCAGTGATTCTCTCCGGTCGCGGAAAACCCGAAAACATCGGACTAAACCATTTTGATATTAGAAGAAAAGTAAAAAGTAAAAGGAAAACCTTACCGGCGTCATATCCAGTATCAAGTAGCGCACGGGGGACCCCCCCGGGGTAGCCTCTTCGTCTTCCGTCTTGGGGAACGGCCAGTCGGAGGGCGCCGCCCCGGTCTCTAGGTCGGGGGTGCTCTCGGAGCGTTGTGGGGGATGGAGGGACGACACCAGGTAGTGACGCAGCTTGTCTTTTATGTAACTGATGTTGGCGTAATACATGGGGGCGTCAATACGAATGATCAAGATGCCTGCACCAGATAGAAGTGGGGAAAGATACAGATTTGGGGCGTGGATTAGTAGAGTAAGGTTTTTGGGAGGTGGCGAAAGGTCGGCGTACGAGGCGTTCGTAAGGTTGAGGTGATTAAGGTGGGCGAAAGAAAGAGCCTGTGGGAAGAAAAGCACGTCTTGAGTTATGGGATTCTGTGCAACACCGATAAGGCGAGAGAACCACGCCGTCTTTGAAAAAAGTGGAGGAAAATCAGCTTTTGCTGCTTGTGGGGTGAGCTCCCGCTGCTAGTTGCGAGATCCATTCTGTGACGAATCGCACACCGACGACAGGCAGATAACAAAAACATTTTGTTCTCCGTCTTGGAAAATCTCAACCAGAATGTACAGATTTTGAGGAAAGCAGCGGACAAACCTTAAACCTCTGACTCAGGCGACCTGATATACCACAAGGATGATTGTGAACCACCAGAAGCACCGAGCCGTTGCTCCTCATCACCGAAACATACGTCCACGAGAGTACTGTACAATTTGTAAGCTCGCCAAGCGCACCTGGATGCGTGATCGCGTCCGGGTACTGCTTGACGTTTCGGTAGACGGCCGTTCTCGGCAGCCGTCCCAAAATGGCCATGTGCGGATTGGCCGACTCATAAATAACAAACACCTGCAAAAATGAAGAGATGGGCGGTCACTTATGACGACAAATCGACAGGCGAGGAGTCTAATTTCCGCCGATGCTTTTCGTTTCATTAAGGCGGTTTGTAATCTAATAAAGAAGCGCGTTTCACCTGTTCGTTGACAAAAGAGATGCGCCCAAGCACAGCCAAAGCACTAAAAGGCCCTTCCCCTTTCGCTACTCTGATTCTTTACTGCATTTTCCATCCTTCTCTTCTGCTCTCTGAACCGCCTCTTGCGGCAAATCTGAGACTTACCAGCGATAGGCCCACAGCAATTGCGACTCCGATTTCGATGCCCAGGAAAATGGTCCCAATGAAGGCCGCCATCCACAGGAGGAAGTCCCGGAAGTTGGTCCGGAGCAAGTGGACCGCCTCCGAGTAGTCGAACAGCTTGATGCACGCCGCGATCACGATCGCGCCGAGAACCGTGTTAGGTAAGTTGCTGGAGTGGAAAAGAGTGAGATGTTTCAGGGGCGCCCGTATAGTGCTTATAGAACCTTTTTGAGGAATTTCGTAGGGGCGAAGCAGCTTCGAGCAGCTGTGACAGAACGATATCCGGTCAGGTCCGTTTGCTTTCAGAGAGTATCCGTTCTATCGAGAGTCCGGAGGGCGGAACAGATTTGAGAAGCTGTGATAGGGCACCGCACGGACAAATCTGATTCTTTTTACCGCGTTTCCATCCTGTTGCGAGGTTTCAATTGCGGAGCAGACTCGGGGAGCTGTGATGAAGGCAGCATGCGGTTTGTGGTCACGTAATAGGGCTCTTCGATGGATGGGGCCTTCTGCAAACTCTTAGGAGGATGCAACGCAGAATTTCTTGAAAATTTCGAAGCGGAAGAAGTTCACACTGGCCCAAAAGTTTACTTCGTCCAGTGCTTCTCAGTCGCAAGCAACTCCGCGAAATATCAAGAAAGTCGCAGTAAGAGGAGGAAAGCCCACGAAAGAACCTAGGCATCACCTAACCCTCAAAGTCAGTACTGCCCTTGCATTAGGACAGCCATCGATGCGCGCGTTTATGGACTAAAAGGGTGTTGCTTACTTGAAGAGGGGCGTGAGAAAGAGAAGCGTGCACAGAATGAGGAGCCCGGTGAAAACCCCGGCCAGCCCCGTTTTAGCGCCCATCTGCAAGGCAAGGTTTTCCAACAATCAGTTTTCTTTTCTTCATCCCAGTTTATGTAGCAACTATACTCTCTCTGCTTTTGTTCGCACACTTTTTCAAAGAAGCACGCTCAAAATTCTAAACCTTTTGCCTTCGGTTAGTATCTCAACACCTTTCCTCATTGCAAGGGCCTGAGGGGAAGCATTGAAAGAATAGTTTCGAGTTTCGCAGGGAAGACGTCCCATGCCCGTTAATGCAAAGTAGGGTCCCCAGGATAAAAAAAGGATAGTGACAAAAGAGTTGGTATGAGACCAAAGGGCCGAGGTTGCGCAGTGGGCCCACATGAGTAAAGGGACTCGGGGCCGACGCCGGGCCCCTCCTATCCCTAAGTATATATGCACGGCGTCGAAGCTTAGGGGCCTGGGGCCAGGGTACTGCCCCAAGTTCTTAAGTCCCAGTCTCAGCCTCAGCCTCAGCCTGAGCCTACGGGGGATCGACACCCCGCGTGCCCGAATGTTCCGGGAGGGGCACTGCCCCACCCGACCGGGTTCTATCATAATACTCCAGTCTCCCAACGTCTCCCCCGGGCACTGAGAGTATCCGATCTCTAAAGCACTTGCTTCCAGATAACCAGGGGCACGTGCTCGTTGGTATGCGTGGCTAACTTGGACAATGCCACGTCATCAAGAATCCAATCTTGTCATTTCTGGGCCATTGAAGCCAGTGCACGCCTCCGAAGCCTTCGGCTTGGCGCGGCCGCGACTTCCTCGGAAACAACCGGCGGCCGCTTGCCCACGTGCCCGGAGAAAGCGCGGGCTACATGAGAGGGTATCGACACCCCTCGGGCCCATATTGTCCTGGGACCAACCGGGCTCAATAAAACCACAGCCTACTTGAAAGGTTCTTTTACAATTTTAAGGCCGCCTTCAGAATCCCTTCTCAAACCTCCGTCGCCAAGATGGACAATTCAGATTCCGAGTGGGAACGGGAATTCGACGCCCCTGCCAGGCTTACACAGCAGGAAACGTCTCAGATAGAGCGTGCAGCCAGCGAGGACGACGGGAACCTCCTGCGGTTTATCTTCAAGCAGCGTCAGGTTTCCAACAGGGATCTCTCAAAACTAGCCTCGAATGCAGCGCTTGAGGGGAACCTGAAGCTGTTGCAGTGGCTCTACACAGTTGCACCAGAGAAGCTTGCAGAGGTGACAACGAACCTTGTGCTACTTGCCGCTGTAGAAGGCCAGAGAGATGTTTGCAGGTGGCTGCTGTCCTTGGGGTTGCATGGGAAGCGCCCGTTTCGGGGCTTCAGTGCAAAGCTTCAGCTCTCGCGTTCTGTTAAACCATTGTACAGGTTTTCCCAGATGGCCCACTTTGCTGGGGAAGGGAAGCTCGAGATTCTCAAGCTTCTCAGGACTGCGCAGCCACCCATTGCTTGGGATAGCAATGCCCTCAAAGTCTATATTCGGACTCGAGAGATACCCCAGGACGACGATGATGATGATGCTGACAGAGAAGGTTCGCAGGAGGCTGTTGTATTGGCTGCCGCCAATGGGAAGCTGAACGTTCTGAAGTGGTTACACGAAACAGGGGTACCATTCAATGATAAGAGAGCCTTTGATGTGGCCGTCAAGAATGGCCACTCTGAGGTGGCAGAATGGTTGAAAGCACGAAATTTGGTGGGAACCCCCAACAGAGGGGGGTGGTCGTACTGGATGGAAAGGAGGTCCGGATTTTCGGATTAGTCCAGTTTTGGAGAGCAAGGAGGTCTCAAACTATGTTCCGGTATCTCACGTTCCTGTCCTCTGCTATGCGAAGGAAGCTAGACATTCATTAGGTCAGAGACATTTTAGTGACAAGAGTAGTGGCAGATACTTGCAGAGAAGAGCACTTGTGAATGTATGTGCACGTTATCAAAGTCCCACTGTTTCATTTATAAACCACTCTTCATATTGCATGTTTTCATGGAGATGGCAGCAATGCTTCAACTCAAACCATACCACCAAGAGCAAATGGGGGAATTTATGATCTGTTGCAGACTTAGGCTTAGACAGCTGAATGGCTCGTGTCCTCCCGCAGCTGCTCCATTCCGGCAGTTGTGCTAATTCCTACCTTTTTTGAGCATGCAAGATCCGCATGTTTGCAGTGTTGAGCAGACGGTTTGTGATTGGATTGCGTGCGGTGCCTGGGGGCTTTGAATCCATCCATTCTTGGATTGCTTGTCTGTGAATCACCTTTGGAACTGTCTAAAAAGAACCCCTGGTGACCTGCCTACCTTTACCAACGAGAATGGTCACATGCCTTGCTTACACGTTTTCCTCTTATGGTCACGTGCTCCTGCCTCACAAGATTCTGTGGGCTTACACACTGCACAAGTTCCCGGACATTGTGGACGAATGGCG
Organism: Klebsormidium nitens; assembly: GCA_000708835.1. Classification (NCBI taxonomy): domain Eukaryota; kingdom Viridiplantae; phylum Streptophyta; class Klebsormidiophyceae; order Klebsormidiales; family Klebsormidiaceae; genus Klebsormidium; species Klebsormidium nitens. The sequence goes on from DF237054.1 coordinate 120,348, forward strand.
GACGGATGGAACGTGCGGCATTTCTTCCGTCCAAGGCGACAGGCGCGCAGTAAGAAGGGACGCCGCTAGGCTTCCACGTGTACCAAAGCTTAGGAGGAAAAGGGGGGCAGAGGCGGTCGCAAAAGGGGCATTAGGGCGGGACGGTGCTCTTTGCGCCTGCCAGACACAGCAGAAGGTGACACAAGCATGGGGTTCTTGCGTCCTGAGCAGCAGAAGAAGCAAACAACCAAGCCCACTTTGTAAGCAGCAGCCTTGCGACTATGCGCAGATGGAGCACAACAGCTCCGCAAAGTATTTCAAGATTTGAGACACCGCTTTTTTCGCTATGGGAAGGGGTTGGAAACACCTGCGCCTCCGTGTATAGTCGCATCATGCGGGGGTGTGATGTTGTAGCAGATAGCAATGACATGATGCTGGCGGCCACTTGGCTGCTGTTGGCAACCGGTGCAATTTTCAGCCAACCCGTGCCCGATGGCGCCAGAATTGAGTCCATATAAAAGGCATTCTTGGGGCTTTTCATCTTCATTTCCCAAACAAGCACTCCGAAGGCCGAGTGCGACAATAATCATCTTTCTTCCGGGGGACCTTGCATACATACATATCAGCAAGCCTCCCGGGGAGCCAGAACTCTTGTACTACAATCTGTTATATTTTCTTTCTTCTCCAGGGAAGGAATTATAACAGATTAGTAGTACAGAGTTTTCTTTTGGTTCCCTTTTGGTGATATATATGTATGTAAGGCCATACCCCAAAAAGATGCAATATAGTAATTGACTTTTTGGAGAAGAGAATATAACAGATTAGTAGTACAGACTTTTCCTTCCAAAACCGGATCCCCAATATGTATGTATGTAAGGCCAGACCTGAATAATGGACTTCAGTGAGTTTTAGGGAAAAACTCTAAAACATGTAGGCACACATCTTTGAGAAGAACCCATCAAGAGTCTAGATCACAATCTCAACCTTGCCGCGTTTCTTCACAACGGCCTCCTTGCCAATAGCGACCTTCCTGACGGCTGGCTGGCCCTTTGGGCTGCTAATCGAGCTGACAGAGAAGCTGTCATTCAATCCGGAGACCTCGGCGTCTCCCGCGAGAGACAGGCTGACACTGCTAGCATCATCCCCACCAGAGGGGTTTGGAGCCTGCGGGGCAGGTCTCACGAACCGCTCCAGAGGTTCCGCATATCGGGAGCTCTGTGGGACAGGGACGGACGCGGTTGGAACGACGGGTGTTGCAACGGGCACAACGGGCACAACCGGCACTGCTGGGACCTCCTGAGGCTGGGCAGCTGCAGGGGCCATACCCTGCATCATCTTGCGGACGAGCTCCGGGTTCTCCTCTGCAATCCTGGTCATGGTGGGCTGGGCAGCCTTCATCATGCTCTTTGTGAAGCAGAAGCTGGCCGCAGAGCCGCAGAGCATGAGCATGAGCTGGATCTCCGGGGAGATGGCAGACACCCTCTTGCCGTACTTCTTCACAAGCCTCTCGAGGACCGTATCGTAACGTTCGATGCTCTCGAAGATGCTCTGGCTCCAGCCGTCCAGGTCAAGATCAAACGGATTGTACTTCTTGTTCATGATCTCCAGGCCCGTTGTGACCGTGATGAGGGCGGTCCGGCAGCTCTCGATCCCGTTGGTCATCATCTGGTCCTCCTGCAACTTGCGGAGCTCCATCCGCATCTCCTCAATGTCAGAGTCAATCGTGTAGTCAGAGACCTCCTGCACGCCCTCTGCCTTCATCCGCTTGAGTGTCAGCAGAATGTACAGCTTCTCCTCTCGGATCGAGCCAAATCCAGGGCTTGGCTTGGGCTCAGGGGCCTTTGGAGGGGGCGGCCTCGAGTTTGAGCGGGAGCGAGAGCGAGAATAACGCCTGGATGGTGACGGCCTCCGGGGTGGGGGCGAGCGGCGACGGGGTGTAGGGCTGGGAGAGGGTGAATGCTCACGGAAGGAGCGGCGCATCTTGTCTGGGTTTGCCAGGCCGCTGACGTCAATGGTCACGGACGGGCTGCGATGGCGCCAGGCCCGGGGGGAGGAATCGTCCGAGCTGTACATGTCGTGTTGGGGAGAGGAGGCCCTTGGCGGAGGGGACGGCCTCTTCTCTTGCTGCCCTGGCGGCTTTGGAGAGGGTGCAGGTGGGGGGCCTTGCTTGTCATCCGTCCTGACCGTGAACTGAAGGTTGTCTCCCTTTGGCGTCCTCGTGGCAACTGCAATCATGCCCCCCGACTGCTCAGGGTTGACGACGAGTTTATGAGCTGTGTTCTGCTGCTCCATGGTCTACCTTTGGTAAAGAAAACAGGCAGCACGCTCTGGCCGTTCCATGGCTCCAGGGGCGCGCGTTTTTTTGGCCCTCTCCAAATTCCCAGAGAGAAGCAGTAATGGCACCACGGACTGGATCCAAGAAAGGACAGAAGGCTGAGCCCGTTGAGAACGCCGAGCCGAGCCCCGTTGACACACAGGACGTTGTACCCAAGGAGCCACCGACGACCAAGCATGGGCTAGAGGCTGGGGACGACATCATGAAGGCCCTCAGCAAGCTGCAGAGATCCATCAACAAAACACAAAAGGCTGTGCTGTCACTCCAGGCAACTTCACAGGGGCAGGGAGAGAGTGTGCAACCCGCAAAGCCCAAGAAGGAGCCCAGCGGTTTCGCAAAGCCGAGCCGCATCTCGAACGAGCTTAGCAGCTTTCTCGGGGTTCCTTCCAATACAAGGCTTGCTCGCACACAGGTCACAAAGCTCCTGACCGAGTACATCAAGAAGAACGACCTGCAGTGTCCCGACAACCGCCGCAACATCCGACTCGATGACAAGCTCAAGGACCTGCTCAAGGTCCCAGAGGGCACCGTGGTGACGTTCTTCAACCTGCAGAAGCATTGCAAGAACCACTACATCTCTGAGGACGAGGAGGTTGCCTCGGAGTAGTGTGGATCAGAGTTCGATCATGGAGTAAGACCGGGACGGTTTCCCAAACCGTAGGCAAAAGTATCGGAAGGCGCACACGAGAATGACTGCCAGGAGAAGGGCAGAAGTGGCTATGAGCGTGATGTGGGCCCTTTCGAGCCGGTGAGATGGCTGCGACTCCTCGGCGCAGCAGTCGACCAAGTTGTCCATAAGAAGCTGCAAGCATTTGGCCATCTGAATCAACACGCGTTGTCCTGCGTGCCGTTTTTTGTGGCTCTCCACTCAAGCACTAATGGAAGCGCTCGAGTGCAGGCTGCAAGCGATCGTGGCAGACTTCAAAAACATCTTGCGGGATACGGAGCCCAAGGCTTTGAAGAAGGGCGCTCTGTCACGCCTGAAACTCATCGGTGAGCAGCTCGTGCGCAGCATCGAAGCAGAGCTGCACACTGTCAAGAGGCTGCAGTACAAGGAGACAGATGACGAGGCGTCTGATGACTCTGATGACGAAGCATCTCTCGGTGGTGAAGTCTACAGACCATCCAATTATGTTGCAGATACTGTAAATGCGATTCCGTTTCTTCAACCAGGAGGGGGTCGAGCGGTTCCAGTGCAACCTTGAGTGTGCCAGCTGCACAGCTCAGAGACGGAACGGTGGTCAGTGCACAAGAAGGGTGTGTATAGGGCTTCTTGTGTGCTGGCAGCACCTGCGGACAATCAAAGACGCCAACAGCGGTTTGAAGATCCAAACCTCGCCGATCCCGGGTGCTGGGAAGGGCCTGTTTGCTTGGAGTAAGCACGGTGGGAACGAGATCGTGTTTGTGCCGAACGAAACCATATGCTCGTATGATGGGGACGTCATCTCCCAGGCTGAGTTTGACAGACGCTATGGGCAAGACACGGGCCCTTATGTTGCAGGGGGGCAGGCTGGGCTACTCATTGACGGGGCATGCAAGCGAGGTGCGGGGACAGTTGCAAATGGACGGCGGGGACACGTTGATTCGAACGCACGGTTTTCGAACAGCCATGCAGGAGGGGTGCAGAGGCTCACGATAAAGGCGACCAAGAACATCCGGCACGGGCAGGAGATCATTGTACCGTATGGTGCAGACTACTGGCGGAAACACCGGGGTGTTGCGCGAACAACCCGTTAATTTTAGAAGATTGGTGCAATTTTCCGTTCCTCTTTGCTCCTCAGGAGGTTGTTCGCAAGATTGAAGAGGACAACTGCGATTGCCGCATATTGCACGTCTCCGGCAGCCCAGTATGCAACAAAGCACTGGAACACGAGTCGGAACAGCGGCGGCTCGAAGAAGTGACGGAGCAGGCCTGCCGGCTCAGGGAATGATCGGGCCGCCATGAGGAACATGAGAGCAACAAGCGCAGCAACCAGCTTGTGTTCGTCGAACGCGGTGAATGCCATGTATGCAATGAAGTGTGTGCAGGAAAAAGTTTCAAACAGTGTTGATCACCTCACAGCAACAGTCCTCCACGTCCGCATAGTCGTCCTCTATTCTGGTGGGTAAACGGAGAGATTGTCCGTACGACAAGACATATAGCTCGACCTTGCGACCGATGGTCATTTCTCCTTCAATCTCCCTGAAGCCCTTGGTAGCCAGGACGGTGTGGCCGCAGCACTCCAACACCTTGAGCATCTCTACAATCATCCTCCACGTGACATCTTGGGGTATCAGCCTGAGGCTGTCAAACGTCTGGGTGGAGTAGGGAGAGCGGAATGGGAGGTAGTCGACCTTGAACATCCCCCTCCTGTCCGTCCAGTCAAAACGCCCGCAGCGGTACGTTAGGCCCTTGAGGCATCCTACATTGTTGCACCTTCTTGCAATGTCTTCTCGGGCAGCCTGCGACCACTGTGCACGGCGGGGGATGAAGTCGATGGCCACCCCTGCATCCGCAACATTCTCCATGGCTGCCGGACCGAATGCCCATCTGTCCCACACGCGTCTTCTTAAGCCCCGCTGACGCTGTTGAAGAGGCGCACAAGGGACGAATTGTCAAGGACCGTCCCATCTTTGAAGAAAATCGTCGAGAAGGCTCGTTTCAGGGCCTTTGAGGGCATGCCTTCGTCGCCTGTTGAATTGGACAGCACGTACTTGCGGGGGAACAGGCGGAGGGAGTCTGCAATCTGGTTGTTGAGCGCACGCGGTACTAGCTCAAACCTTGTCTCTTCCCCCGTTTGCTTCTTGCAGGCCCTGTGAAAGGTGAACTTGTTGATGCACGTCTCAACAATGCTGTCCACCAATCTGTCTGTGCGCGTTTCACCAAGCCGAACGACCTTCACATGACAAAGATCGGAATGTAACGGTTTGATGGCAGAGTAGAGGCTCAGCATAAGGCTCTGAAGTAAAAGGCCCTTCTCTAAGTCACTGAGGTTGCCGGCCCCTTTCGGATACAGCTTTTCTTTGATCTCCTTTGCAAGGCACTTTTTCATCCGCTCGATCTCGGCTTTTCCAACCGCTGTCTTCATCACCTCCTGTTCTGTTTTTCTCTCTTCGGCAAGATCGTGGATGGCTTCAACAAACAATGCGTGATATCTCTGGAGCAGCCCCTCGTGTTGCCCTCTCTTCAAAAGCAGTAACAGGTATGAGGTAGAGCTTGCGAGATGCCGGCTTGTAGCCTGTCAGGGCTGTGGACACTGCGTCAACATCGCTGAGCCACACAAGGTTCTCCATATTTGGGCGTCCGCTTACCCGCTTGTGCAGACGCTGCAGCAGCGATAAGTACTGCGTGATGGTGCTTGTGCTCCTGCCTTCCCCTGCGAGCAGCTTGGTGATGTCCATGCTTCCTTTGACAATTGTTGTGATCATTTTCCGGGCACCACGTACGCTGCTTTCAGACTCTTCTGTAAACCCGCTCTGCAATTTCGGCAGAGTGGCCCATACTTGCTGCGATTGCGTGCCTCTCTTTCAAGGTGACCTCGTCCTTGTACAGCTCGCTCAGGAAGATCTTTCTCAGCATCCACGACCTTGCGTGCTTCCCTTCCTTCTCAAAGATCTGCCCGAACGTCTTGCTCAGGTAGGCTGGAGACATGGGCTGGTCCCCGTTTGTCAGATTTGAGAGGAGGTATCTCCTCGGAAAGACTTTGAGGCTGTCCGACACAATCTTGTTGACGGATCTTGGGAACGGGGTGGTCCTGTCGCCGTACGCCTTGTGTGTCTTGTAATGGCGCAGGAGCATCGTGTAGGATCCAGGTGGGCCCTCTACGAGCACGTTCAGCTTCTGGTCTGCCTCTGACTGCACCTGCCCGTGGGGTATGATCTTGACCTCTGCATAATCGTTGCGAAGCGGGTTCATCTTTGAGTAAAGGTTGAGTATTAGGTGGTGTGTGATGATCCGACGGTCTTCGAGATCAATCTCCTCGAGCTTCTTTCCAACGATCTGTTTTCGTATGATCCTCTGAAGCTTGTCAATCTTGTTCTTGACGTCCTTGAGGGTGATCCAGTTCTTCAATTCGCGCTCCGTCTTTGTCTGCTCGAGATTGTCCTTGCTCGCAATCTCCTTGATGCACTTTTCGAGCTCTTGAGAGTACTTGGAGTGCAGTTCGCCTTCGTTACAGCCTTTTAAGAGAACGACGATGGGACGATGTAAAACTTCCTGGACGCAGGCTTGTAGTGGCTGATTGAGCTCATAACCGAGTCCAAGTCTCTCAGCCAGTCAACGTCGTCAAACTGCTCCGATCCTGTCAGCATGCGGTGAAGGCGCTTGAGAATGGTAATGTATTGTGTCACTGTTGTGTTTGATCGCCTCTCGCCGGAAAGAAGGTTCCGGAGGTCCATCCGCCCTACTTCAAACGCAGATAATTTTCTAATATGGAGTGCATGCTATTGATTACTTCACATTCTTCACGGTACGGTTCAGACACAGATGGGCAGATGCGCAGGTGGTTTGTACCCCCTCCCTATGATGAAAACAACATCAACCAGATTTTGAAATACTTTTGAAAGTTCGTCTTTATCCGTGTATATGCGCACGCCCGTTATAATGTCATTGCTTTCTCGTTTGAAACACGTGAATGTATATCTCACAAGTGGCATGGATGACTTTAGTGTGGAGTACGCCAGTTTCAACGAGGATGGCACTCGTATGACGGCAACAAGAGGAAGGAAGCTAAGGAGGCTGAAAACTTCCTGAAGCGAGTCACCCGCACTGCAGCACGGTGCAGAGAAACGGAGAGAATGCTGCAAGAGGTCCGGGCCATACTTCCTGCCTTTGACGCGAGACGGCTTGTTCTGCGGAATAAATTGAATAGCAGCCTGAAGCAGCTGAAGACAAGAGGGATTGAGACCGCTCCTTACACGATGCCAGAGTTCGATTGAACGTGCCAGGAATGTACTAGTGGTCTTTCAGAAAGCATGGCCTGTGCTATACTCTATGAAACACATGTGAAGTGGGTATGCATTTCGTGTGTCCCAGGTGGAGAGCGCATAGAAGCAAAAGCTGCACTGAGAGCCGTCCGGCAGAAGGTAGAGACGAGGATGAACAATCTTCATCAGACATTGGGGGAGCTTGGGGCTTTAGAACTGCAAGGTGGAGTGCACACGCTTATTAACATTGTGCGGATCCTGAAAAGCTCCGCAAGAACGCCCTCGGATGATGATGTTTCTGGGAGCAAAGGGACAGGCATCAGGGGCTCTGAAAAGTATAATGCATGGCAGCTGGCTCTGAGTGCAAGCCCCGAGTTCCCAGCTGACATCATAGGAGAGTGCTTGGTCTATCGATCCATGACTGTCATTGAGGGCAAGGCTATAGCTCAGCTGCACGCACGCGTGAAGGACATGCACAATCGGGTGTTCCGTGTAGATATTGACCTGTTGATAAAAGAGTCCGTTGTGGGAAGGAACAAAGCTATTCGTGGATGCTTCAAAGACGTACTTGTGGAAGTAATCACGCTCGAGGACCTCCAAAGAGGGTTGTGTTCAAGTTGCGGGGAAGCCTTGCTGTGGAGCAGGCTGATTGGCGGGAGAACCAACTTTCCAGAGTTGGATCGGTCAGATGTAAGAATAGCCACGTATGCTGACAACTTTTCTTGGATGTGCCACTGTTGCAACACGACAAAAGGCTTACGGACAGACCTCTTTGTTTATGATTAAGCACTCTTGGACACCATCACAACCGTGCAAGACTCAATTGCTAGAGGTGAGATTGACAGCGATCATGAGCAGGTTCTCAGCAAGCTGCAGGAGGAAATTGCTTGACAGGCAAGCCGACAAGGCATTCTGTCCAGAAGCGTCTATCATGCAAAGGAGGGTTTGAAGACGATGGTTTATGCGATCTCTTCTCTACTCATCGGCTTGCTCCCACCAGAAATAGTCATCAACCGGTGGCAGCAAAAAAAGAAGCTCTTCTTTCGTCCACATTTTTCTTTCTGATGCCTGCATCTGCAAGCATTTTGTTGACCCTTGTCTCCCAAGAGCTACTATCATCCCGCGTGCCAAAAATCTGAAGCTTCTTGTCAAACTTTTCACGTACTTCCCAGGCTCTCCCTAGTCTTTGGCACGTACTGGCCTATCACCTCTTGTAGCACCAGATTCTGATTGGAACTGCACAAAGCACCACACAGAGCCCGAGTATTGTCAGTGCTAAAAGAGCACATACTGTGCAAGGCAACTCCTGCATCCCTGGCTGGAACGTATACTCCGCATCTGCTTGTTATGTTGGGCCACTTGGTGGCGTGATATCAACCCCGCAGTGTCTTTTGTCAGCAGAGCTCTGAAGGCCAAGGCAAGAGCAGTAACAAACCTCTGGACAGCAAGAGCCTGTCGCAGCTCATGTACTTCTCTTCGAGGTCCTTGCGGGTCATTGCTGCTGGATCCATTGTGTTGTCGGCTAGGGAATCAAGGGTATTGAGCGACCTGCGCGAGATTGTAAGCTTTCACCGATGCGAATCAGACAACCTCAATCTGGCTGCATGTCTCAATCGTGGAAAAACAGGTGACCAGTTTTTCCGAAGACTAACCCACTCCCCGTCCGGTAGTACCAGTTACCCAGAGGCATCTCATGTCTCGCATCTCGTTATTACAAGGTGTGTGGTGTAGGGTTTTAAGAAACTGCGCTCGCACATGCGCGCGCTTCTCATCTTGACAGCGCTATGGAGACCAGACACAGCCCTCAATCGCCCATGGAGAGCCAAGTAATGCAGGCCATCCCAGTCAGTGCGCCTCATCCCAAGATTCAGGCAGCTGGTGGCTCGAATGCGCCGTTGACCGCCAGCGGCTGCTGCAATCCCTGACAACGATGGCAGCATGGATCCATGTGACTTGTCCTGATTTGACGAAGTCCTCGTTGTTCGCGAGCCAGCGCACGTCATATCCCCTCGTCCGCCCCATCATTTAGCTTCGCCCCTAAAACGTTGCCGTGATTGTTACGACGGACTGTACGGAGTTTGCACGTACAGAAGTTGCATTAAGCCGTCGATCGGCTTCAAGCAGTGTCACTTGGACCCACCGGAGTTCAGGATTCGGGTGTCGGGTTTACTGTCGGGCGGCGCGGCCGTGTACATGTTTTTTGTTTTTGTTTTTTGCTTTACCCTGGGCCGGCTTAGGCTCCCGGTAGAGCAGGTAGGTGCAAACGAGCACGCCAACTTCGCTCGGGGATTTTAACCCCGACCACCTTCTCTGCGAGGTAAGTCGCAACCCCTCTCCCTAATTTTTGCGAGAGCTCGGTGGGGCACTGGAACTTTTAACTCCCATACGGTGCTTACACTAACGTTTGGAACTCCCAGTCACATTGGGTCCTTTTCTCGTCAAAATCCGTCGGAAAAGACCAGAAAAACCCTCGCATTTACATTGCCCAAACTTTCCCTTTGAAGGTTTCTCACGGTAATCTAAGACCGTCCGATGGAGCGTTCATGAATGGGCCAAAGCAGGATATCGACGGCGTCGTATTGAGCACCTTCCGAAAGTCAAGGACCGGGACTTGAAAGGGAAAGGGACCCGGCGAACAGAAAAAAAATCCTGCCGATTTTCTTGTCACCGGAACGAAAGAGTCTTTTCAAAACTCACGTTCAAACCGACCGGAAAAGGCCGGAAAGGGAAAATTTTGGCTAGAGTAAACACCGTACCAGGAAAAAAAAGAAAACGGGAGCGGGAGCGGGAACTCTTCGGTCACCCATTCCAGTACACCTCGCGGATACCTTGTCGAGCGTTTGACCGCTCTCCCAGCGCGCTAGGTGACGCGTTGGTTTGCCGGCCGTGTACATGCCAACAGGAGGGTCTTGCGGACGTGGAATCGACGGTGCCATCGAGTTTCTGATAATGGACGGCTCACTCTGCGAATCAGGCCAAAGTCGAGCCCATCGATTTACAAACCAGGAGAAAGTGCCCATGGCACTGGCCCCAGAAATTGAATACGAGGAGTGGAGAATCAGGGAAACCATCTGATGCAGGCAACAAGTCGTTCATTTCAGGACGAAGGCAAAGCCAGCATGGAGGGATGTTGCGGATTCACCAAGGTCATGCAAGTCGACTCACCGGAAATCACGCCATTCTTGGAGAGCCATCTTCTGCCTTCAGAGCACCAATACGTTACAGTGGAGGATGTGATGCGGAGCTACATCCAGTACACGGGCAATGTCCGTGTAGCTTATGCTGACTTCTTAGCCGTGATGTTGGATGTGAAGGGGCCATACATTCTTCCCTACAAGAGCCATCACTTGGTGATTGACTACATTTGTAGCCCTGCACCCCCCAAGCCCATCCAAGTGCTTGTTGACTTGTCACCTTGCGAAACTGTCAAAAGTGAGAAAACGTGAAGGGTGGTGTGTGATGAAGCCTGTGTTGGTACTTGGAGTTAGATTTCACAGTCTGGAGTTCCGAATTAGAGCAGAACCTCCCTTTTATGTGGGAGACATGGCAAGCTTTGTGGAGCAGCTTCCAGTGACTCGAGCCCTGTACCCAATATTGACTAATCTAGGTAGCATGTACTGGCCTGGCCCAGTTTGACAGAAGTCATTTACGAATGCACAAAAGGATGAGCTAGTTGCCACAAGATTCAAGGGGTTAAAGGAAAGAACGGTTTCGCTGAACTTTAGTGGCAAGATTGGTCAGCAGTTTGCAATGTTGAAGCAAAGAAAATTCTCATGTACCACTGGTATGGATGCAATAATATTCTCCTGTGGATTGGGGATAAGGAATACCTTTTCTCGGGTGTCGATGTAATGATCAGCAGGTAAGGTTGCATAGCTGATTGGATCTGGACGATACGTTTGCTCGAATACGGCCTTCATGGGCTCTGCCTGCCTTGTTTCACTTCCCTCCCAAGCGGGCATAGCTTTGGCTAGTCTAGTGGATGACTTGCGTCTCATGTCTTTTGCGCAAGTACTCCAGCATCCAGTTGTGTCACCGTCTCTTTGGGGACTTCTACTCAGAGTGGCATTGACCATTGTGGAGGATCTAGAAAATGCTAGAAGTTGACTTGAAAGAGAAGGGCGACGTGCTCTGTCTTTTGGCTGCTCTCGACGTCGGCTAAGTGTTCGCTCAGCATTTCATGACAGGATCATGTGGAATATCTTCTGCCGTTCTTGTAGGCATTCAATTAGATTGCACTCTCGAATAATTGACCTTGACTAGAGGACTGGTGAAAGCAGCATATTCAAGGCGACTCACTTCAACCCACACCAATTGCACCATATCACGGGCATTTGGAACGTGCTCTAGAATATTCTAAAAGAACTGGTTGGCTTTTGATGCTCGAATATTCAAAACTGCCTAAGACAGGCGTCTAGAATCTAGAGGATCTGACAGAGACTTGTATTCGCCTTCGAGCATGTCGTGTTCATTCAAGTCGCCCTCGATAAAATTTTTGAAGAATGCTGGTTCTCGATTAGCCCAGTCGGAAGGACACATGCTGGAGTATCATGTACTTGCGTGCAATTGCGTGTACGATATGCCTGTCTATTTCCACGGAACTTGTTGTTCGCGTTAACATGAGCTACAACTACGTGAATGAGTGACACCTCTTGCAGCGGACTTGTCGAGACATGTGTTTTGCTTAATTGTGTGGCAATATTGCATTTTGATCGTCAAAGAGCCACGCGCCTGAAGAGGAGTTGTTGGAAGTATGGGGGTCCCACGCGGATGAAAGTGAGCGCCATCAAGAAGTTATATTAATTCCCTGTTGTGGATGCAAGCGATCCACCTCTTTAGATTTCATGAGCCAATGACAGTGCCACCACGACGAGCAGTGATTTGCTACATGAGCAAGATCATGTCCTGGAGCTTTCTAGTAAACACATAGGTGCCTTCTCTGGGGACAACATGGCATGCAACCCATTATTTTGAAATATTTGGGGCAGGGGCAGGAGAATAAACGAGTGTAATTCTGAACTATCCAAAGCATATACAAGAAGTACGCGTAGAGTTCACATCAGATAGAGAACATGAACGGGTATGTGAACGACGTATGCATGCATGCACGAGACATTTTCAAGTGGGGGTTTGCCGCACACACGTCGTCGTTTTGTACATAATGCTAAAGAACATCCAGAATGCTAGGATAGCAGCCCAGTTCAGAGTCTTCGTCCACGAGCAAGACCAAGCATCCCCACGCTTTGCGCGGGATTAACAGGACCCTGTCTCTGTACAAACCAATAGGCCTCACACCAAGTCTTGAGCGTCGTTCACAATCTGAAGAATCGCTCCAATGTCGGGGCTGTCCAAGCGGCCCCAGCTCGACGGAAAAAGTGCGTCCAACTCGGCCATGTCCGCCAGCTCTGGCGTGCAGGGCCTGATGAAGAGCCCCATCTCGTCTTTGGTGGATTCCTCCATCTGTTCCAGCTCCGGCAGCATGCCCTGGTCGCCATGCTCCTTCAGCTCCCTCCATTGCATCGTCCAGCCCTCCGAGGCCTGTTCCTCTGTCGAGCTCTCAGAAGCTGCCAGCAATTCACGCCCCGCGTCAGGCCATCTGCGCATGCAACCATGGGTACACCGCGCCCGGCCGGCTTCGGGCGGGTCTTCGGTTGCGTCCATCTTCATGATGTCGCCCAGAACAGGCTCAAGGATCAGGGCTGAAATTGCGGCGCTCTTGCACGTCGAGTGGGTCCAGGGCGTAAGCTTTGAAACCGGAAAGAACGGCCGACGCACTCGCCGGTGGGTGTCTGGGTGGTGTGGCGGCTTCTTCACAGGCTCCAGGAGGAAGGAATGGATGGATGGTTAGTGGAAGGGTTTCAAACCTCACTCACTAGGAAGCAGCAAAATTATTAGACGGACAGCCAAAGTAGGAAAGGGCGACGAAGATTTCCTTTCGACCTTCTCGGACGCACATTCCAGAAGGCTTTTGGCATCTTGAAGCAGACCAGAAGCATCCCCATGACACTGCAACCATCGTCAAGCCTTTCTGCGCATTTTTTGGTCAGAAGTTTCAATATCAATTCTCACCTGCTTGACCATCTCAAGCTGTCTCCTTTTCTTGGCCCGCGCAGAGGAGCCCATGTACTCCATTGCCGGAAGCAAGTGCATCTTGCAGCGCTCGGGGCGGGCGCGGTGCTCACCAGTGAGCTTGTTGGGCCAGCCGTACGAGGGACGTGTCTTGCAATCCCCCGGGGCTCTGCATGGGAGGCCTTTGGTCGCGCACATCATCTGCGAAGTACCATGAGCCTTGCAGCGCGTGCGACGGATCACATGGCTGCCAGGGACCTGAACACCGTACGAAGCGATTGTGCGGCAGCCGGTGAAGCTGCATCTGGAAAGAAGGGCAAGGTTTGAGCACGGCTTTTGGAAAGTAATGCTCCGAATTCCAACGAAGTTCGTATTGATTCCACGATTTTGCTCGTAACCCTTTTCCTAACGAGCGTTGTGCCCGATTCACATGCACATAAGCAGTGCGCAGTGCGATAGTGGTAAGTGATTTTTTTTTCTGACATTTGCAGATGGGGGGCCCCCACCTCACTCCGTACACAATCATCAAATACGCATATTCTTCAGGAGAGAGAGAATCGTGTGGAAAGGTCACTATTAGTATTCAGTCTTGAAAGGACGAGCTGAGCTGCAACATAAAATGGAAGCCTGAAACAGACAGCGAATTTCCGATTCGCTGCTCTGATCCTCTTTTCTGGACATGCATTCGGCAAATCAAACCTGCAAAAGGTTTGATGCCTGTACCTATGAGGACGATACAAGAGCTCAACATTATAGCCTTTTAAAAAAAACAGACTTGCACTGCAGCGATGTACACCGTCCTAGTCCATACCTGGCGCTGATAAGATCCTCCATCCCCGTCTCCTTGTGTGAGCTGCAACAGGTTGGCCGGGAATCTTCCCCGAAGCCATACGAAGGGCGCTTGACGCAGATTTCGCCGCCACCATGACATGTGGCTTCCAGCAGACCAGGGAGGACATGTTAGCACCAGCGAGTAACAGCTGCTTGTATGAAAAGCAGCTATTGGATTCTCGACTTGCTTGCTTCTCTTGGAGGAAGCTTCTTCTCAGCTTATGTGCAAGATATCCGAGGGCAACACAAGCATTGCGGTGGAGCCCAGTGCAAGGCAGAGTGAAGGTTTATCCACACCATCTTAGCAATTACAGAACTACTTTTAAGAGTAAAAGTACTCAAAGCAAGAATGAAAATCCCTGGGAGTGAACATAAAACCATGCAAAAGGTTTGCACACCTTGGTGATGAGACATTCTCTGTACTTTTTGCCGCATGCCCATGGCAGGTTGTGCAGCATATGTTGTCTTCATTGCTGCAATTCCCCTGGAGTCAACAGGTGTGCACATAGTGTAGCAGAATTCCTCCATGCCCTTCACTATTGGTGTACTGCCCCTGCGCCCCCCAACCTCATCGCCTTGCTTGGCCTTGGGAACGATCTCACGCGATGGATGTAGAACGCCCCCGGGGACAACGCCACAGCAGGTAGTAGGAGGGGGAGACGGCTGCACGAATCTCTGCAGGGGCATGGAAGGTGCACTTTGGTGCACGAAGAAGAGAGCATCTTGGCAAGAAATGCTTTTGTTATGACATATTAAAGGGATGATTGCACCAACATATCAAAGAATTCAAAGGCAGAAAGCCATCCCTGACATCACCCACAACTAGGAAGGCAAGCTCGGCTAAGTTCGAATAACTCGAAACTGGGGAAGCTGCTAACTCACATTTGTGGTCCCTTGCTCTCCAAATGATAGGTCTTCTAAAAACATCTACCGATTGGCACCTGCTGCCCAGACTTCAAACCTGGCAAGATATTTTATGCAAAGCGATGCTTTCCCACCTTGTTGTCCAGTTTGCACAAGGCTGCCGCAGCCATCTCCTGCATCTCCACAGCCCCAGGGCTGCACTCACTGCTCAGGTTGGGGGGCGAACGTGTCAATGGCTGGCGCCTCCTGCGCACAGCTGCCAATCCCGGATGCCGGGATGCCCACCCTTCCTGCCTCCTTGGCAGACTCATCATGGGCACTGCCTTGCCGCAAGGGTCCACATCAGCGAAGGAGATAGCCTGCCCTGCAAGGTAGGGTGGCATTTGAGCATCTCTACCATGTTGGAGACTACCATGATCTGAGAGGAGGAGTTGCTTAATGTCGGGTCCATTACCTAAGCTATGTCTGCACGGCCAGACCACTGCATCCGCTGTGTGCATTTGAGTGGCGATCCTTGGCAAGACATACGCCGTCCTTTCCAAACCCCACAATCCAGCACATGGTGAAATGGACCACAAAGTTAATAAGGAATCGGTACTGTCAAAACCGTTGCAAGCAGCTGTGAAACATTTTTTACAGTTTGCAGGGACTGCGAGGCTGTGAAACATACTACTGGTGGCTGAGAGGTATGGGGGGGGCGGTAACTCAGTCTGCCGCAGGGACACCAAATGTTAGGTCAAAATGCCGACGGGCTCCTCTGCTTTTTGGTGCGTTATATATGAAGAGACGTCCTATGTTTCTTGTAAAGCAAATGTCCCACGTCTTATGCAACGAACGGGAGACATCAATCATAACACTCATACCTCGCGGGAATTGCTCGAATACTCACTCTGCTCCTGCTGGTCCAAGCTGCTGCGATGGCGGTCCCCAGGATCCTCAACAGACTGCCTTGATTCGCCAGACTCCTTTACTAACGAGCCAATATGCGGCCGGTGACAGCTGCTGGCAGAAGCATCAGGGCGATGTGTCCAGCCATTTTTACTCAGCTCCCAAATGTAGATCCCTATTCTTTTTCCAACAGACTGAACACACGGAACGTTAGACAGGATATTTCGACACAGATTCTAATTTCGAAACTGCCAGATGGACAAGCGGATCCAGGGTTTTGCAGGATTCCAGCCCTCAGCCAATCGCACGGCCGCAAAGTGATTCTGGGTCACGTGAGACAATCTATATGTGAATGAGTCTAGTGCTCACCTGCTGGTCCATACTGCTGTTTTAGCGGTCCTTGGTTCATCCTTGTTTCTTCTGCTGTGTCCAGCCATATTTACTCAGCTCCAGCGTCGGGTCGGCATGTTAGCGTGCGCGCTCAGGATCCGGGACGGTACACTCGGCAACTTCTGACAAATTTTTTGACCCAGATTCTGATTTCGAGACTGCCAACCGATCTGGACTCTGCGAATGGGGATCTTCACCAGATTCGTTTTACAGGGCTTCAGCCATCTCCCCGTCTTTCAGCCAATCGGAACGGTCGTTGAAGATTCTCGGTCACGTGAGACAATCTTTATATGTGGTGTTTTCTAAGTTGGCACTGATTATAAGATTTCCACCCGATATTCAGGAACTTTAAGGGAGACCGTGCCGAAACCGGACGGTAGAGTGCAGGTGCACGTGTCGACGAGTCGCAATAAAAGCGCGCCGCGACCGAGAGCCACAGCCATGACCAGATTCGCCGCGGCAAAACCGGCGGCCTTGACAATCAAGGTCCCTCGAGCAGCTCTACGATGAAAAGCTCGAGCCTGGCTGCGCTGCAAGCTGACCGAGATACGCTGCCTACGATACCGCAGCAGTCGTGACGCCTCACCTCCAATCTGGCTCTCATCACTTACTTTCAGGGCAGCAGCGCGTCGAACGTACGGAGGAGACCATCGAACTGGCCAACCAAAGGTGCACTGCTTAGGCCGCTTGCCATTGTGAGAGCGTTTGCAGTCAATATGGACAGGTGGGGAAACGTCGCAAGCCTGGAGGTGCAGGAGATAAGCGTTGCTCTGAACATGGAGGATACAGTGCTCCGCTTGTACGAGAAAATCTCTTGGATGGAAAGTCAACTGTTCCAAGCTTATGTCCAGGTGAACATTTTAAGGTCGGAGAACCTTATTTTGAAGGAGAAGCATGGCGAGGAAGTGAAGGTGCTGCAAGAAGAGCTCAAGATGGGCAGAATAATGGTGGACAAGTTGGTCACGGAGCAGAATGAGGCGACTTGCAAATTTTGCATTAAGATGTCCAAATTGGATCTGGTAAGGAGCTTCAGATCCTGCAGCAGTATATTGTGCTACATCTTCAATGAGAAATTGAAGTTGACTGTCTTGAAGCTCACTGGCTTTGATTGTTGCAAAGCAGGCTGGAAAGTTCTGAACTTGGTCTAACCAATGTGCTGACAGTTTTCTCTTGTCGAGCAGGATGCAATATTTTGAATCCTATCAACATCAAGGAAAGACCTTGAAGCTGAAAGCTTATCAGAAGGCTTTCAGATGTGTTCAGCAATAAATGATGTTTTTTGTACTATTAACAAAGGATCACTAAAGATTTCTACAGGGGGTGCAAAAGGGAGCTATGGCGTATGTTGATGGCAATAGAGCTACAAGATAACACAGGATGTTCTGGTCAATTGTACAGTCTTCTTTCTCAGGACATTCCCACTGTTTCTGGATGCTCACATGGTTTCTAGTTGACTATGGGCCAGCGCTGACACATGCTCAATTCCTACTCTAATCATCAACATTTATAATAGTCTTTATGGGACCCTGAACTTTGCAAGGCCAAACTGCACTGTTAATACGTGGTCCATATGACACTCCCAAAACCAAGTGGAAGGGCCACCTTCTTAGCGCCCATGGTTGCTTTGACAGCCTGCAGAAGTTCAGCGCCTCAATTCCAACAAAACAAGACAGATCTAGAAACATGGCTCGTCATAAATGTCGAATTTCTCAAGGGGTCCTGCATTGAATTCTCACGTGTTTCCAGCTCCATGCATGTGTCTTTGGTACTACCGACAACCGGTTGGCATATATCTGGAAGAAGGGACGTAATCAAGCGACCGCGAAGCATACTTCTGTGGCATTCTGTCGCCAGAGAATGATGTCAGCACTGCTCTCTGGGCGACACTTGAAGTTACGTACCGTACTGGTAGGGCCGTACAGCAGGCCGCGACGCGACCAGCGCGGCCGCGTGTTCTGGTATTCCAGCAAGCGCGCGCGCGCGGCCCGCCCAGGTCGCCCGTCGTTTCGACACTGAGTTGCATGATCTCAGCGCCCTTGTGAACAGAAAGAACATAGGAATAACATGTAATTTTTCCTGGAAACTTCAACGCGCCCTGCCAAGCTGGCTGGAATCATTGACTGTACTTTGATGTGGCATCGAGATTACTCGGTTTTGTGCACTGCGTTGATCTTCTGGTTTGGCATTCACCAAAACGTCAGTGGGAAAGATGGACGTGAGGTGGACACGTCTAGTAACTTACAAACATGCCCATGCTTGAAACGGACAGTCAAAGAAATGGGCAACGCTTGACGTCCCCTTCCCGCCAGGACATCCAAACCGTAGGAACGATTTGTAGCCGCCCCCGCCGACATGGATCGACATACACGCACTTCAACCTTTAAGGAATCCAATGAACTACAAGTTCACTGCCATGGCGGCACGCAAATGATGTTAAAGTTGGAGCATCATAGGTGATGCAACTAGACTTGGTGGCATTGGTCGCCTGCGGCGCCAAGATTGATGTCCACTCACAAGCAACAGACGACGGTGTCGTGTATCTTTCTTCGTCAGACCTGGAAAGACTTTCGAATTTTTCACGTCTTCTTTGTACGTGTCACCATGTTTGTGTGGTTTCTGCACCAGGGAATCAGCAAGCCGTTCAGCGTTTCATCCGTCCAAAGCTGCACAAGAATCGTCCCACAGGATTACGACAAAGACGTCATGGTATCGTTGGATAGGCGTAGGACTCGTGTCTTGTTGGTCGGCCCCAAGCGTCAGTTCCTTACAGAGTTCTCATGATGCGTGATCTGATCGCAACCGGCGCAGCGATGAAAGTTGGTCTAGCTCTATCAGACGCCCATCAGACGCTTGGCTCTAGCTTTTCCATTTGCAATCAGCATCGATCAATGTGCACCGCTACAAAGATTGCGTCATAAGGCTTGATTACAAGGTCGTTTTATCCTAAGTACACTGTACACGTTTGAGCTCCGGGTAGTATACTTATAACAAGGAATAGGCTCTGCTCAAATCAGTGCACGAGTGATTCGACTGGGACTGACCTTGAGAACTAAGTCACGATGGTCCCTCATGGGGTCTACTTAACTTCTACTTCAAATCTACTTAACTTAGAGAAAACGTCGTTAAAATGGCCAAATCATGCGTTATGTAAAAGTCCCCAGGAGAGAGACATAACTTTCGGTAAAAGCGGTAGCAGCAGATGCAAGACAGGCGCTGTGTCAGGAACGGATTTGCGGATCGGGATGATCAGATAAGAAGCAAGACATCGCGATCGGCAGATGGTTACGCAAATATGACCGTTCTGAGTTGAGCACGGCGCACCGCATACACTGATTAAACGCTCACTAGTGCCAATGCATTCGTTTTCAGAAGACCACGCACCAACCGTTGAAAGGCGTGAAACCCAAAGTAACGCAGCGCAGGCACATGAAAGCCAATCACACATATAAGAGAGGCAAAATGGTGCATGAACGGAGCGGCAGTAAATGAGTGTATGCCTCCAGGAAAAAGTATGATTCGTCCTATGAGAATCTCCACTGTACTTGCTGTGCCGCTATCCGCTCTCAAGCCTGCTATTTTGCTAGTGCGGTCAAGCAGTGACCGTGAGCTCAATGAGTCAGTCCTGCGCAAACCCAACAAACACAAACCCTCACACTGACCTACGTGCGCGCCCTATCCTTACGTAGTACAGTCAATTGCTACCCAAACCCGTCGAACCTGATACCAACTAACTTAGCAAGGTTGAACTATGCTAACACCTCTAAGATGTAAAGAAATTCACACTATTGGGTCGTTTTCTCTTCCGGCGCTTGAGCAGGGTTCATCTTTAGGTGCAGTCGCCCCGCCCCTGACGGAACGGAAGGCGGCTTCCACGGACCTTTCCGTTTCCGGGGGGTCCCGGGAGGTGTGCTCGCCGCACTCGAAGGCCCCCCCGACGCGGAACTCTCTTTCCTAGACCCGGGACCACCAGAATCTACCACCTTATCCTCTTCGCTTACACTCGTCCGAGAGTCCTGCGACAGAGAGCCGGACTTCCTGCCTGGGGTTTTCGCCTCGGTCATCTTCTCTATCGAGTTTCCGGCGCTTCTGGTGCCCGGGATCCGTCCCCGGGGTTCCGCCAGTCCGCCCCGCGGATTCCGCTGGCTGCTCACGGCAGAAGACCCCGACTGGCTCCGGGTAAGCGCCGCTCGTGGGGATGTCGGCGTGGAACGGAAACCGCTGGCGGCCGGAACGGTGCTTCCGGGAATCTCAACGTAGCTCTTCGCGGTTTTCGCCCCTTCAGCGTTACCTCCGCGCTCGCTTTGCGTCGGAACCGTCAGCACAGGCGGCCGCTTCGCTTTCGTGCCGTTCTTCGCGTTCCGTTCCACTTCCGGTCGTATGTCCGGAACGGTAACGAAACCCGTCAGAGCATCTTTTGCATCTTGGAGCGTCTTCGGATCCTTCCCTTCGTCAAAATGACGCCAGCTTTGAGTCCTGGAGGGTGGTTGGGCGCCCAGGTCATTCCGTCCCCCGGAGTGCCGCCTGCTTTCCGCTCGGGAAGATCCGCCGGAACGGCCGGACGGGGTCGGGACTTCGGACAGTGAGAGGGGCGTCGGGAGCCACGGGTCGTCCGAAGAGATGTCGTGCACGGTGACTTCCAACCGGGCTAGATTGCCGCTGTCGGAAAGGAGTGACTCCAACCGGGGGACGTCACCGACCGTCTGGCTCATCGTCTCTTCCCGCATCCCTGCATCAGTTCGGAATGCTTTGTGAGATGCTTGCAGATGAGTCAGTCTTTCTCCGGTGTTCGAGTGATATAAAGAAAGCAGTTTATTTTAACGCTCTTCAAATCCGGACATACGAGATAAATCTTCTTAATTCGAACGTGAAAGACGCGTCGGGCGTGCAACTTGCAAGGTGCTGTCTTCTCCGCTTTTACCTTAACCAACTTGTTCTTCCAAGCCAACATAGCCAGCGAAATGTAAAATAGATTGGTGCCTTCACTTTGCTGCAACTTTAGACACCAATCTCGGCATGACCGAAGGTCCAACGACATTCCGAGATACAAAGTAGTAGTTATAAGTCCTAAGTCTTGATTAAACTGGGCCTACGATGTGACTGCTAGCAGCGTTCACGTGTGATATTTCTATCCGCTAGGATGAACTGAACCACATCGTATCAACAAACTGGAATTCTAAGGTTTACAGGACTCTCCAAGCGGCTAATGACCCGCGAATTTCAAAAGCCCCTGTTGTTCCGAGTCCAAGTCTTCTACGGTTCTACTTGGGACCTCCAAGCGGTTGGATATCAAGAATAAGGTAGCATCAGCATTGGACGATGAAAATGCCCAGCGACATATAAGCCACAGCGAAGCTCGATAAACAAACACACACCCACCAATCTTTGTACTTTAGCGTGTTGACGACTCCAGTGATTTCAAAGAAGAAAGAAGAAATGATCGAAACGGTAAGTAATTTTATTGATCTGCTTACCCATCGTAAATTGCTCCACGTGCTCCTCAAACCCCTCGCTCGCGCGGTCGCTCCGCGGGCTCGCGGCCGCGTCAAGCGCACTGAGCCGCCGGCTGGATCCTCCGTCCAGGCTGCTGACGCTGCTCTCCATGCTCGCGCGCACCGATCGCTGGATTGACGTCACCTCCAGCGAGAGAGCGCTCGCGCGCTCCTCGACCACCGTGTTCTGGCGCGAGAGCGCGCGCAGCTGCGCGAGCTCCTTCTCGTCGGGTGCCATCTCGCGCACCATGGTCGCGATGACGCGCTGCAGGCAGTAAAGTAAAGTTTGAGTTGAACATTCGGCTCTGAATAGTATAATGCGGGTTGTATGGTTGAAAACAAGGGTTTCGGGTTATATTTCGCATCGAAGGAATCTGGACCATATGTATGTCAAGAAGCTGTAGCCACGACCATCTTCAAGAAACAAAATCAGCCTGTAAACGGATAAAAGTCCGTGCGTTCTTACGCAACTCAGAACTCTCTCTTCGTATTTTAAAAGTCATTTTCTTTGAGATGAACTCGTGGAGGACAGAACCTGAATCAAACCTCAAAGTCATGGTACCTGATTCTTAGCAGTACTCTGTGTGCCATAATCAGACGACATGAAAAAGCGGATGCAAACTTGCAGTCTTCAACGGCGACTGGGGCTATCGTTTGATGTTGTATTGGCGAGAAGCACCAAAACTGAGGGATGAAGCTATTTTGTCTTTCTGATTGCCGGAGTGCACTGGTCCAAACGAGTGAAATCAAGTCGAAAGCTTATCAAGATATCAGGCCTTTCGAAATTACATAAGCCCAGTGCTCATGAACGAAGCCCGAGACACTATCTTTAACTGATTGTCAGGCTACAAAAATGAGCCGATGCAAACTTGCAGTCTCGAAGGCTACTGGGGCTCCCTTTACTTCATCAAACTCCTGATGAACGGCGAGAAGCACCAAAAGGAGACTGGATATCTGTGTTCTCTTCGCGTTTGCCAAAATGACCCAGCCTAAATGGAGTTGTGTTGCAGAAATTCATGAGGCCTGCTTAATTTACACGAACTGTGTTCACGCGTGAAGCGGGCCTCACCTGCAGATGCTGCACTTGTTGCCGCAGCGCCTCCTCCCCTTCGCTCCCTGCGGCCGCGCGCGGCACTACCATCCACAGCTCGTCCGCGTGTCCGGCCACTCCCGACTCGACACGTGTCCTCGTCACCTCCAGAACCTCCGCGCGCAAAACCTCGCACCGCGCCTCGCACTCCTCGAGCGCGCCGCGAAGCCATGAGATCTCGCGTTCCGAGTCCGCGCGCGCGTCCGCGGACTCCGTTGCCTGCTGCTTCAGCGCGCGCTCGAGGCGCGCGACCTCGCGCCGGAGCGAGGGGACCTCCTCGTGGGCGCGCTCGCGCGCGCTCAGCAGCGACGTCAGGCTGACGACCTGGTCCCGGAGCTCCTGCTCGACGGAGTCGCCCGCGAACGACACGTGGTCCATCTGCAGCGCGAGCGGTTCAGACCGCGCTTTGCGGACCGGTGCCCCGTAGAGAAGGTTATCTTCAACCGATTCTGACATCACATCTTCCGTTCGCTCGTTACGGTCCGCTTCTTCTGTCCGCTCGATAGGGAGAGTTTTCGTGATGACGTCGTTGAAGTGCCGTCTTCCGGCCCCTTCTCCGCCCTCCTCAGCGGAACGCTGCAGCGTGGCTGGCGCCGAGGCCGACCGGAGCCGCTCCGCCGCGACCGCCTCCCAGGCCAAAACCTCCAAACCCCGCAGGGACGCGCGGCGCAGGCCCACGATCATCGGCGGCAGCGCGGCCGCGGTCTCGCTCTTTGCGCGCGGCTTCCCCTCGCGGCCGGCGCGCGCGCCAAACTCCTCTTCCGGTTCCCGCCCGGCCACCGGCTCCGAAACGGTGAGCGACAGGCGGTGCATGATGCTCGCGCCCAAACCCTCCAAACCCTGGATCCGGCTCGCGCGCAGCGCCTCCGCGGCCGCGACGAGCGCCGCCTCGCGGTCGGCCAGCTCTGCGCGCAGGCTCAGCAGCTCTTCCTTCACGATGGCCACGTCGGCCTCGCGTTTTCTCGCCAATACTAGCTCCTCCCGCAGCCTCGCCACGAGCGCCTCCAGCGCCTGCCGGCTAGTATGTTCCTCGCTCTCGTTCTCGGAGCTGATGGTTGACGTCGGCGTGACGTTGCGCTGCTGCCGGCCTGCCAGCTGGCGCCTCAAGAGGGCCACTTCGAACATGAGGGCGGGAAGTTCTACGAGCGCCTGATGGTACGTTTCCAGGTTCCCATTAACCAAGGCGATCTCTGTGCCCAGGGTTGCTAAGTTTCTCTGACGGTCCACCTCCTCTCGTTGTGATCCATTCCCGGCTAGGACTTCGCCGAAAACATTCTTGCCAGCAGAAAAGCCCTCGTCAAAGTGTTCCGGAACAACTCCGTCTGGGGTTATCCCGTCCGTTCTCCCGACGGAAACCTTCCCAATCTCGACCCGCTGTGGCAACTCGAACGAACTCGCCCTGACGTCACACCCCAAAAGCATGCTCTCCAGGCGGCTGACTCGCGCCGGCAGATCAAACGAGTCCTTGCTCGAAGCACTTTCAAACCGGGTGGGAAATGCAGTCTCTGCTGAGTCGCCTGCTTCCTCGGTTGAGATCGAACGGTCCCCAATATCATCATCGGCTTTCGCATTCACACCAACCACCGTGTCCGGTGTGAATACCCCGAGCACTCCCTCGGGCGGGTCGACGGCGGATGAAGGGTTCCTGGTCTGCTCCCCGGTGGACCGCCCCGACAGCATGCTCTCCAGCCTGGTTATCCGCACCGGCAGGTCGAGCGACTCCGCTGGCGACCGCTCGTTATTTTCTTGCAGTCCCTTCTGTTTCGCTTCCGCTTCCTCTCCAGTTCCGCTTCCGCTGACGGTCTCGCTCCCGCCCCCGCTTTCGGACTCGCTTCCGATTCCGTTTCCGTTTGCAGTCTCTCGCAGCATACTTTCGACCCGGGCTACTCGTATCGGAAGGTCTAACGAGCCCTGGGGTGTCCGTTGCTCTCCGTGGCCGCTTCCGCTTTCGCGTCCGTTTCCGTTTTCGTTTTCGTTTCCGTTTCCGGAATCCCGCTGCATACTCTCGATCCGGGTTACTCGTACCGGTAACTCGAACGAGCCCTGGGGCGTCCGTTCCTCTCCGTGGCCCGTTCCGTTTCCGCTTCCGCTTTCGGTTCCGATTCCGTCTCCAATCTCTGGCAGCATACTGTCAAACCGGGTCACTCGTACCGGTAACTCAAACGATCCCTGGGGCGTCCGTTCCGGTGTGGCACCAGGCGAAGGCCCAGGCGAAGGAGCGACGGGGTTCCAAGCACAGCCCAGCAGAGGTTCCGCTGTTCCGCCCGATGAAGGTTCCGCCGTTCCGGCCTGAGATCGCAGCGTGTCTATCGCCTGGGAGACGGGACTGCCGGCAGCATTGCCGGTGACGCCCGTGAATGAGGCGCTGAAGCTTCTCGTTCCGCCGGAACATCCCGTTCCGGCTGCAGTGGATTCCGCTCTAACAGTGTTGAGGCGGAGCCGTAACTCCGCGCACTGCTCGCGCAGGGCTTCCAGCTCGAGACGCTCGGCGGCTGCCAAGGCAGGCGCAGCAGGATTCACGCCATCCTCTGCGGAGCGGCAAAAGCACGTGATTTATAGCCTGCCTATGGCCGTACATATATTGCACCAGAGAGAAAAGGGAGAAAGCAAGTCCGATCGAGTGTAAGATAAAGTGTGAGACCTTTCAAACACAGCCGCTCGCTGTGACGTGAATTTGAGGGGCTGCGTGTCAATTGATTGTTTGTCGCAAGTTTGTTACAGTGCATCGCTCGTACCTGGGAAATCTTTGGATTCTCGAAGACATGAGAGGTCACCACTACGGGCCGCTTACCCATGGCGACCGGTTCCTCAAAGGCGGTGATGACCTCCGCCTCTTCTCTCGGAACCTCTCGTGGTAAATGTTCGGGGACGCCGGTCTGGTTGGGCAACGGTTTTGCAGCCGAGCTCGCTTCCAGCATGGATTCAACCTGCAAATGAGATGCGCTTTAGATCTTGAAAACAGTTACGCAAAGCATCATACAAGATGGGTCGGGTTCACAAGCCAAGAACTAAATTCACCTAAACAGGAAAGACCCAGATTGGAGAAGCGTGCAAGATTGCTTCGGATTCAAAGCTTCGAAGCCAGAAAACGGTTCTCCTTACTCACCTCGTCACTTGTTTCTGTCCCCGCAAGTGGTACGTGCCCGCTCGCGCTCAGGTTCTGGACGATTCCATGCTCTCCAAGCTTCGGCGGAATGACGATTCCGCGCTGTCCAAGCTCCGGCGGCGGAATGACGTCGGCAGAAATACGTCCGGCTCGCAAAGTGTCCAGCTCGCGTTGGAGAGCTGCGAAAATCGTGCAAATCAAAACCTTAAGTCCCCAAAGATTCTGTCTAAAGTACGCAATGCTGTTGATGAATGAAGCAACCGGTCATGACACTTCTTTCCAGAAAGGACCTCAGTACAAATGAATGAAGCGTTTCGCACATGTGATTTTGAGGGCATTAGGGAGATTATCGTTTCTACTTGAACAGGCTTAGACAAACAAGTCTGTTCGTCGGACCCCAGGAGCAAGCAGTACCCCTCTTTCGCTGTAGCTTCTCGTCATGTTTGTATGTTGAACGTGAAGCAAAATCCTCACCGGTCGCTCTGCCTTCTGCAGCCTCCAGTCCCGCTTTCAGTTCCGTCACAAGCTCTTCCGCTCCTGCCACGATGGCGGAATGAACCAGATCGTCGACTCTGTTTCCAGAGTAACCACCGTCGGTCCTGTTCAAACCGCTCTGGGATCCGCCCACGCCTTCCGTCTCTGCCTCCCCTTCCATGCTTTCGGGCTGAGTCGACTTAGTAAACGTCGGCCTGACGTCATCCTGCCGGAGGTTTGCCAGCTGGCGCTTGCAAAGGGCCACTTCAAACATCAGCGCGGGGAGCTCTGCTAATGCCGCTCCGTACGCTTCCAGCTCGGGACTTTCCACCGGGCACGTCTTCTGCTGTTCTTGTGACTGGGTTGACTGCCCGGTTACGCCTAAACCGGGCCCACTCTCTCGACTTTCTCCAGTCTGCGTCAACCCCTCGGTTACTTCCCCCGGTTGGTTCAAAGAGAGGGCGCCGAGCATGCTTTCCAGGCGGGCCACTCGTTCCGGGAGTTCAAAGGCGTCGGAAGATATCCCGGCAGACCCGTTGGAAGAGATCATGCTCTCCAGCCTAGTTACGCGCACCGGTAGGTCGAACGATCCGGAAGGCGACCGCTCGGTGGACTCCTCAGGGGTTTGGTCGCCGGAAGGCGGGGTGTCTTTGATGCTCTTCCGTTGGGTCACTCGGACGGGCAAGTCAAAGGAGTTGCTGGGCGACCGGTCCGCAGTGAAATGCTGCTCCTGGTCGCCGAGCAGGATAGATTCCAGCCGACTGACTCGCACGGGGAGGTCGAAGGATCCCAGCGGCGACCGGGATAGCCCATCTGCCGGTTCGGTTAGCAGAACTTCCGCTTTCTGGTCGCCGTCCAATTCTGAACTATCGTGCGCTGATTCATTTTCCGGTCCCACATTCAGTTCCTGAATGTGAGTCCCAGCGATGGAGACCCCTCCACCTGACGCCGTTTTCCCGACAGCCGTAGCGCTCTCCCCTGAATCTCGACTTTCTCGCCCCGTCTCTCCGGACTCCGTCTCGTCTGTCTCGGTACCGTTCTCCTCCGTGTCCTTCCGTTCCGTTACAGTCTCGCTCGAAAGTTCCGCCGGAGCTTCTCCATCCTTGACACCCCGCCCGGTCACCTCTGCCGCCGTCTCCGTGTCTCTTCCTGCCAGGTACAACATCCGTACCAACTGCTCATTCTCTTCCCCTTTTAACTCCGCTTCTCTTCGTACCCTTTCCAATTCATTCTCCACCCTCTCCAATGTAGAAACCAGCTCTTCCGTCTCTCTCTTCGCCGCCTTCAGATTGCCACCCAGAGTCTCTTTCTCATTCAATTGCCGCGCCTTGATCTCCGAAACCGTCGACAGCGCCAGGGTGATGTCCGCCCCCATCATCTCCGTAAACAACCGTAACTCTGAAGCTAACCCGTGTTTACCGCTCGATAAGCTTACCAACCCGCTCAGAAGCTTCGCTCTCGCTCCAGCCATCCCCTCTTTCTTTCCCCTCGAGAACCTCTCGTTCGTTTCCAAGGTCTCTTTCAGCGCCTCAATCTCTGATCTCGCGCTTTCCAGCTCCGCTTGGGAAACCAAGATTCGTGCTCTGCCTTCTTCGACCTCCCTCTCAGCATCCACACATCTTTTCTGTGTTCCTACGATCTCTCCCTTCAACCGTACCGTCTCTTCCTCCAGCACTCTATTAGAATCAGCCCCGGCCGCCACTTCCTCCTCCAGCCGCCGCTGCACTGATTCTAACTCCCGCCCCCTACCCTCCTCGGCGCTCTCCAAGTCCGCCACTCTGTTTTCCGCCACTTCGAGCGTTGCCGAAACCTCCCTAAACCTCTCCCCCGCGGCCGCGGCCGCGTCGCCCATCTCCGCGACCCTCAAACTCGCGGCTGCCAAGTCTCTCTCCAGCGCCGCCAAAACCTCGCCAAACCTCTCTCCCGCCGCCGCGGCCGCATCGCCCATCTGCTCGATCCTCAGGCCCGCGGCCGCCAGATCGCTCTCGAGCCTTGCCGTCTCTTCCCGCGCACTCGACAGCTCGCGTTCCGTTTCCGCTGCCGCTTGCCTGAGGTCTTCCGTTTCCGTTAGAGCGCCCGCCAGCCGCGCCTCCGCCTCATCCCGGGCCCTTTCAGCGGCCGTCACTTCGGTGCTTAGGTCAGTATGCGCCTTCTTAGCCGCTTCCAGCTCGGAGCTGACGTCAGAGTGGCCGTTATGAGCCGCCTCTAGCTCCGCTCGAACGTCAGCATGCGCCTTTTGGGCCGTCTCCAGCTGTTCGATGACGTCGGCACGCGTCCTCTGGACCGCCTCCAGCTCCGAGATGACGTCAGCGTGGGCTTTCTGAGTCTCCTCCAACTCGTGCATCGCCTCAGAGCGCGCCCTTTGCTCTGCCGCCAGCTCTAGGCTGACGTCACCATGCGCCCTCTGCGACGCCATCAGCTCTGCGCTGACGTCCGCATGGGCTTCCTGGCTTGCCACCAGTGCGGCTCTAACGTCAGCATGTTCCTTCTGGGCTTCTTCCAATCTTGCCCTGAAGTCAGCCTGGGCCGTCAGGGACGCCGCCAGCTCAGCGGTGACGTCAGCATGAGCCTTCTTACTGGCTGCCAGCGTGGTGCGGCGGGCGGCGCCTTCCTCAGTCAAGGCCGCCAGCTGGGCGCTGACGTCAGCGTGCGCGGACCGCGCGTTTTCGAGCTCCGCGCTGACGTAAGCGTGTTCGCTCCAAGCGGCTGCCAGCTGTCTCTCCGCGGCGGCGGCGCGGTCCTCGTTAGAAGCCAGCTCCACCTTGAGCCGGATGTTCATCTCCCGTGCTTCGGACAGATTGGCTGCAGGAACGTTGGTAATGGGTTCACAATTTGACGTGTCTCACTCGGGTGCGAATTATACTTGGGTTCGATGCTAAAACTTGACAGTAACGAACTACAAATGTCTCTTGCTTGTCCCTTGCACGTACGGAATATCAAGATGCAGAGAAACAGATTGAACTTACATTTGAAGACGTAGAAATGCATTCTACTTCAATCTACATACCCTTAACACGCCCGCAAGGTTGATCAAGTATTCCCAATCTGTTAGACACCGTTTACAAAATTTGCAAAAAGCTGCAAGCGAGCTCAAAATAGTTGAGATTGCACGTAACAAGCACCACAGGCGCCCACATATTTTATTAGTTTCAACAACTGCCAATACTGCAAAGCTGATACTTTCAAGAACACTACAGCTTCGTAGCTTCTACTCTTTAATCTCTGCTAATAGGCACAGCTACTTACCCGCCGCTCTAGCCTCCGCTTCCGCAAGCTCTGCTTGCAACTCTGCGACGGTCTCCCGCGCGCCTCCCACAATCGACGACAGTACCAAATCACTCACTGCTCGTTCGCTCTCCGACCCCACCCTCTCTTTTCGTTCCGCTTGCACAGAGTGTTTTACCGCCCCTCTATGTGACGCTTCGACACTTTCCGGCGCGTCTTTTTCCGGGTCTCCGCTAGTGTTCTGTGAGCTTTCGCTCCGCGGCGTTTCCGTGACGTCATGCTTGCGCCGAAGCTCTGCCAGGTGGCGCTTGAAGAGCGCCGCCTCAAACATCACAGCGGGCAGCTCTACGAGAGCCCGCCGATACGCTTCGAGCCGGGCAGTCTCCCCCGAGAACTTTTCTCCCCCCTTCTTATCCTGACCCGACTCCCCGGTTGATTCCCCCGAGCCATCACCCGCTCTGCCGGATCCACTTTCGTTCGCTGGTGCCACCGACTCGGACACAGTCCCCGCCCTTTGGACGCTCGGTGAGAATCCCGCCAGCATACTTTCCAGTCGGCTCACTCTGACCGGCAAGTCAAAGGAGCCGCTGGGCGACCGGCCCCCAGGAGCTTCCTGCCTTTGGTCGCCCAGAAGGCTTTCCAGCCGGCCGACTCGCACGGGGAGGTCGAAGGAAACGGCCTCCGATCGAGTTTCTTCTCTCGACGTACTTTGGAGCACACGGCTTGTCGAGTCCTTTTGGGCTAGGTCTGCTGTAAAATGGTCTGAAGCCCCAACCATGTTCCCTGCTAAAGCTTTCTCTGCTGCGGCAGCAAGGACCGGAGGTGTCTGCGGTACAAACCCGGGGAACTCGGACTCCTTAGTTGCCGAATCAGGGCTCCCGGTTCTTCGCTCCCGGGCGACGTCTTCGCTTTTGCTCAGTGCCCTTTGTTCCGCTTCCGCATCCTCTCCGGTTCCGGTTCCGGTCCCGTTTCCGTTCCCAGACCCTCGCAGCATACTTTCGACCCGGTTCACTCGTATCGGGAGGTCAAAGGAGCCTTGGGGCGTCCGTTCCGGTGTACCCGAGGGACTGGGCGGAATTGCCACCGGATTCCAGGCCCACACCGGAAGCTCCTTCGGCTTGGAGCCTTTCTTTACGCTGACGTCCTCCGACGGAATCGATGCCTGACAAGCAGCGTCTTGCGCCCAAAGAATTGTGGGTCCGCCCGCTGCAGTTCCGGCGGAACCCGGCTTTGTGGGCTCGAAGAAGCCCTCCATTTGACAGCTCACGCTGCACACCGTCACCGCTTCGGCCGCCGGATTCCGGAGTGCCTCCATCAGCGGAATCGCCTTCGCCTCTCCGACCACCGCTCCAAACAGGGTCGTGGTCTCACCGTTTGCATTTCGCTGCCCAAGTTCTGCCTCAGCCTCCGATTCAGAAAGAGCAACCACACTGTTCTGTTCAGTGCTCGCTTTCCGCCCTCCGAGCTCCAAGGGAGTCTCCGAGACGGACGGAAGCTCGCGAGCGCGCACGCCCAACCCGCCAAACTCAAACGCGCCCAGGCTGTTCGTCCGCGTCGCGGGCTCGCTGCCGGAGTAACTCGACAGAGTCGATCCCAGGAGACCGCTCATGCCGAACGCGTCGACTCCGCTCTCTTGCGAAGTCAGCGTGACGTCAGCAGACCGCACGGAAGGCGCGTCACCCCACGCGGCGCTTTCACTTCCCCCGGTCTCTTCGAGATGCTGCTTCCCGGGCCCTTGGGGGGTCATGAAGCTGCTTAAGCGCGGTTCCGATTTATCACCCAGGCTTTCGTGCAAAGTAGAACCTTCCTCCTTGGAGCTTAAGCTAAACTGACCGGGGCTTACGTCTTCAGTGGGCTCTGGCAGGGCGTTCTGGCGTTCCTCCATTGACTTGCTCCGGTCTTCCAACCGAAGCTCCGGCGGAGCCTCAGCCTTGTCCACGCTTTCCACCGCCCTCAGTCTGTCCTCCAGCCGCGCAATATTGGCCCGCAGTTGTCTATTCTCCTCCAAAATTGGAGTCTCCTCCTTGGCTCTATCTTCTTCCAATCCACCCGCTGCTCCCACAACCGCAAGTCCAACTTGGGCTCCATCAGCCAAATCCGGTTCTGCGCTCGACTCCGCTACTTTTTTCGAAGCTTCCCGCCTTTCCGTCTCTTTGTTCTTCCCGTCTTCCTCCCTGTTCCCCCTACTCACTTCTCCCCCTACATTTGCCTCAGAGGCTTCAGCTTCTTCCACTCCCCCCTTCCTCGAGCATCCAGCCTTTTCCGTTCGTTCCGCCTGCTGCCCCTCCACCGGAACTCCGGGCTTCTCACTTTCCTCCCCAGCGCTGAGCGTTTCTTCCAGAGGAGCGACCGCTCCTCCGAGCGCCGCGTTCTCCGGCGCCGCCAATTCTTTCTGCGCGAGCTCCTCCTGGAGCGCGCGCACTTCAAGGCGCAGGCCCGCGATCGCCTGCGCGGCCGTCGCGCGCTCCTCGCGCAGCCGCGCTATCTCGAGTTGCTCGTCGTGCGTTTCCGGATCTGCGCTTGCCTCTTCTGAGATACTCGCGGGTGCATCCTGCAAAAGTGGTGGCATGAACGGATCAGAGGCCGCTAATGTGAAACAGAGCTGCCGCTTGCTTGAAAGGTAGATAGCCGCTCCCTCTTGCCCTTCATAGTGATTCGTGTGTTCTTCCGGTTGTGTAGCTGTGTAAACAGCAGTCGCAATCCGGAAGTCTGCCATCAGAGACTCTGACTGACTCAGGAAAGCTTGCTGAAAGCACCTTTTTCAGAAGAGAATAAGTCATGTGGACGACACCAATTGAAGGTTTCACTTGACAGACACGCGCGTCTGCTTAACGAATATTAGAAGCACTTGAGTCCGGGAGAGAATGGAATCGTAAGAGGTATGGAAGGGCTTTCTACCCTCGAAATTATTGCAGAATTGAGACGGTGCGCTTACCGCGGCATTGCGGCTTGCAATCTGCACGGCTGGCGGTTGAGCAGTGTCTATTAGGCCCTCATCCTGTTGCGGCCCCTCGCTGTCGATCAGAGAGTCGCTCGCAGCGCCCAGCTCCGCTTGCAGGTACTCCAAGTCGTCTTGAAGCGCTGCGGAGAAAAAAAATGTACTAAGATGCTCATTTGTGAAGACCTCCACTTTGTCATACCAAGAGCGTGGCTCTGAGTCTTTTTAATCTTCGAATTGCTGGGCCCCTAAAAGACGGAAGAGGGAAGCAAAGAGGAGAAAGTGGTCCCGTCTGATATGAAGCTGTGAAATACCGTCATTTGAAGTGACTTGTTGAGCTCTAAGATTTTTGATGCCGATGCTAAGATTCCTGCGCAAGATCCTCCGTGCGCTGTTACGGTGCATGCCTTATGCTCAACGTTGCCGGCATACAGTCGAAGGCTCTTGACCTGAAAGAATTAGAACCTCCACACTAATAGAATCTGTCCTTGCGAGGGATAAGAATGGTTATTCGAATTGAAACTTGAAGAGGATAAGTTTGCATCCGGCTTACCAGCGGCCATCCCCTCCGCCATCTGCAGGTCCTCCTTGACTTCCGCCAGGACCTCTTCCGCTCCGGCCATGATTGCGGAATGAACGAAGTTGTCGACCGCTTTGTCGGTCTCCAAGCTTCTGCGAGCTTCTTGCTCCGACTTGAGATTGAGGACAGCGGACTGGAGGCTCGCAGCGGTCGCGGCCTGTAACTCGTGGAGCGTAACCACTTCTTCTCTGAGGGCATTCACACTCGCAGACTCGATCTGCATTTCAACCTGCGAGGAGGAATGTAGATTCTTCAAAGTGAAGTGATGACAGTATCAAGTCCGACCTTCTGATCTGTGCAGCGTAATAAGAAGATAGACTTTGGGAGTGGTCTGTGGTGTATGAAACGGGGTTTAAAAATTGACGACTTGAGTCCTACCTTTGGAGACCGGATAAAGCGCAGTTCACTTTGCGGCCGGCTTCAATCAGTCCCAGTCTCCCAAGTTCTACAACTGATAACTTGCCCGCTTTGAGTACTCCCACGTTGTGTGGTGCAAGTACCTTGACCCAAATCTGTCGTCAATCAGTGCCTAAAATCATTCCCGGCAATTGAATGGCACTCCAAGTCCAGAAAAGCGAAGCTAATCCTCTGGCCTACTCAAAAAAAATCCCTGAGCTTCCAAAGCCGGCTTACCGTTTCCTCCTCATAACCAGCTTCCTCCTCCCGAACTTCCGGTCCGCCCTCTCCAGTTTCCGAAAGGTCCTCCTCCTCAACGCCTGTGTTCCTCCCTTTCACGATCTCCAGCTCTCTCAGTGCAACTCGCAGCTCCTCCCGGGCACTCTCAATCTTCCCGCGGGCATCGCCCACTTCCCCGTTCGCTTCATCCAGCCTGCCGCGTGCCAACGTCAGATCCTCGTTACTAGAGGTTACCTCCTCCCGAGTCCTTTCCAGCGCCTCTTGGAGGAATTTTAACTCCCCGGTAGCTTTCTCCAGCTTCCCGTGCGCCGACTCTAGTTCTTCAACGCTGGCAATCGTATCCGCCCGGTTACTCTGAAGTGCCCCCCGGCCCTCGCTCAGCGCCTCGTTTGTCGCTCGCAGCTTGCCACGTGTCAGCGCCAGATCCTGGTTGCTATCCCTTACCTCTCCCCGCGTCCTTTCGAGCGCTTCCCGGAGGCTACTCAATTCCCCGGTTTCTCTGTCAAGCCTCCCTTGGGCCGACTCTAGTTCCTCAACACTGGCAACCGTATCCTCCCGGTTCCTCTCCAGAGCCACCAGGGACTCTCTCAGCGCCTCGTTTGTAGCCCGCAACTTGCCACGTGTCAGCGCCAGACCCTCGTTGCTAGCCGTTACATCTCCCCGAGTCATTTCTAGCTCTTCCCGGAGGATACTTAACTCCCCCTTCGCTTTCAGGAGAATGAGCTCCCAGGTCGCTTTCTCCAGCCTGCGGTGCGCCAACTCTAGTTCCTCAACACTGGCAACCGTAGCCGCCCGGTTCCTCTGAAGACCTCCCTGAGACTCGCTCAGCGTCTCGTTTGTAGCGCGCAGCTTGCCACGTGTCAGCGTCAGATCCTCTTCGCCAGCTTTTACCTCCCCCCGAGTCCTTTCAAGCGCTTCCTGGAGGAAAATCAGCTCCCCGGTTGCTCTTTCCTGCCTTCCGTGCGCCGACTCTAGTTCCTCAACACTGGAGGCCATTTCTGCCCGATTATCCCGAAGAGCTCCCCGGGACTCGCTCAGCGCCTCGTTTGTAGCCCGCAGCTTGCCACGTGTTAGCGCCAGAACCTGGTTGTTATTCCTTGCCTCTCCCCGCGTCCTTTCTACCTCTCCCTGGAGGAGAATCAGCTCCCCGGTTGCCTTCTCCAGCCTGCCGTGCGCCGACTCTACTTCAATATTGGCGACCGTTTCCGCCCGGTTAATTTGAACAGCCCCCCGAGACTCGCTCAGCGCCTCGTTCGTAGCCCGCAGCTTGCCACGTGTCACGAAGAGCTCTCTTTTTGTTTCTTCCACCTCCCGGTGCAACTTCCCGAGCTCTTCCCTCGCTTCATTTACAAGTCCCGAAAAGACAACCCCTTCTTCGTCGGCTCGCGTCCCTCTCGGGTTAGTGGAAACCACCTCCTCTAACCGTTTTCCAGTTGCAAAATCAGGGTTCTCCAACCCCGTCTTTTCGACCTTGGCAGGCTCTTCCACCGGTGACGGCGACTCAATTGAAAACAAGGCCCGCTTGAAGGTCGCCGAAATCTCCTCCAGGTTGGTTTCCCCGGGCAAGTCTCCGTCTCTAGCGGCTCGCAGGAGCGCCAAATGCGCGTCTGCGGTCGTCAGCTCGACGCGCGCGGCCGCGAGCTTGTGCGCCGTCTGCCGCAGCTCCTCCCTGGCTGACGTCACCAGCTGCGTCATGTCGCGCTGTGCCACTTCCGCGCTCACAGCCTGCACTTGAAAGTTAAGATGCTTAGAAGATGCTTGGTAGCAGGTCCTTGTGCGTCAAAAAGGTCTGCGCATGTCAGTGCCCGCAAAGGCTTTGCTTACCAAAAGAAAGAGTGGGCGCATCACTCATATCCTCGGCGATTGAGAGGCATTTTAACGTAGAGGTCCACATCAGATCGGGTTTGCATTACCGCCGGTCGCGACAATGGCTCTCTGAAGTACTGCCAATATGACATGAAGGGCGCTTCAAGCTTTACCTTTAGCCACGATGACGAAGGGCCTTTATATATTGAACCACAACGAGTGCCGTCACTAAGAATCTTCTTTAACATACAGGAGTTCCAAACCCTGTCGTATCGATTTTTCCTCACCTCTTTCGAACCTTCGAGAGGGTTTTGGTGCTCGTTAGGTGAAGAAGCACCTGTGTAAGCGGCGAGCGCTTCTTGGAGTGCAGTCAGCTCGGCGAGCGCAGAGTCGCTCTTCTGCTCGTACTCTGCAATGAAGTTCACGCAACAAAGTGAGCAGAAGGAATAATTTCCGGCTTTTCGATCTTGTAAAATCTTCGGCTCCTATGTTCACTCCTTAATTGCCCTTGCACTGAGGCTAACTACGATCCAAAGAATTGAATCAGAAAGCACATCCTTTGTGACTAGAGAAAGAAGCTCCGGCTCTAGGATGGCAGGAAATAAGCTATCGGATTATACCAGCTATGCAAAATGATTCACACTAAACCTTCTTCTTCACCCGTGCTATGCTGCTGATGATCGTGACGCTACCAAGTTTTGTCACTCTAGACATCGCAGGAAGCGGCCGCGACAGTTTCTTTTCAGAACAGAGCTAGCAGAGCTGCAGCTCTCTGATTTTCTGATAGCCCATCATCCAAACAACGCCTTCGTATGCGCTTGACTCAGAACTTACCAGCAGCTCGCGACTCGGCCTTCCTGACGTCTCCTTTCAGCACCCGGACGGTCTCCTCCGCTCCCGCCAGTATCGCAGAATAGACCAATGCGTCTGCTGTCCTGTCAAACTCCAAATCTTTTAGCGCTGCTCTCTCCGCTTGCAAGGAGCCAAGGGCCGCCTCAAGTTCTTCAACAGCGGCCTCGTGTTTTCCTTGCAGATCTTGCATTTCTTCCTCGAGACCCACTCGCGTGTAATCTGCAGGGAGATGAAGATTACTGTTTGAGCCGCATGGCCCTTGAAATTGATCTGGGGGAACGCAGTCGGATGCAGTGCTGTTCCGGACATGGGGCAAAAGATTAGCCCCTTCTTTAGGGGAGGTGCCTAGGTGTCCTGAAATTGTCTTGACACCTTCGTATCACGATAGGAATTGCATGAATCTCTCCAGATTCGAATGTTGCATGCAAGTCAGCAGATGCACTCAAGCTTGCACACTAGAGTATTCATAAGTTTTTGGGATCTCGTCTTGCCTAGGAAGGCAAACGACTCATTCTTAGTTTCAGTATCAACTCACGTGCCGCTTGTTTTTCCGTCGCTGCCAGGTCGTTCTTCGAAGACCCAACCGCTTCGCTGGCCCCGGTCAGGATGGCAGAACGCAACAGCTCGTCGCTGTTGTTCTCCGATATTGCTTGGTCAGACGGAGCCGGAACCGGGAACGGGACCGGAACCTTCTCTGCGTCCACAGGAAGGCGGGTTTCGATGTAGCTGCTCCTCCGGACGGCTTCCTTCTGACTGTCCGCGGATGTCTGCTTCTGCAGAAAGGAGAATCAGACAAGGGGACAAATCAAACGGGTGGCAAAAAGTGAAAACTGGAATCATCTGGAAGCGGGATGTCCTATAGATTGCCCTTGCTGCAAGCTCCTCAAAGGTGTCCTGTCCTGTCGGTAATTAGTGCACAACATTGCCACAACACAAGTAATATTCAACCGTGAAACAATACCCCCTCTCCATCCCACTCGAGAGGTCTGTTTCTATAGTCTGAGCTTCTACAGGTTCGCCTCATTACAAACCAGCACAGTATCTCGCATCGAATTGCAAGATTAAATGGTTGCCCTGAATCAATCAGCATCCTTTCAAAGAAAAGCAACGATAGAGACAATAAAGCTACTTTTACCGAGAAGCTCGAGTAGAAAAGACGAACGCATTGGGAACCTTTAACTGTTTGTAGGTAGAAATAATTTCAGGACCTCGCTTTTCACAAGCTCACCTCCAAGCCCTGCAGCCTGGCCGCCTCCGCCATCCTGAGCGCATTCACACTCGCCCGCCTCACCGCTTTCCTCACCGCCTCCACCCCCGCTCCCCCGACAACCCCTTCAATTTCCCCCCCGGTAAATATCTGGATCTCTTCGTAGAACTGCGTGAGCGACTTTCGCGTGGCCTGCAGCTCCTCTTTCACTGCGCGCAGCTCCTCCTGATACCCCGAGCACTCGGCCGCTTTCTCCCGATAGGCTTCCGCAGTAGAGGCCTCGTCCCACCGGATCTCGGCATCCGCCCGGGGCGACTGGCTACCATTCCCAGGGCAAGCTTCGCCCGAACAAGGCCCATCGACGTGGGTCTCTGACTGGAGCCCGTTATGAGAGTCGGCTGGGACGGCTTTGAGTCCGTCAGCCTCTTCAGACACGTTGAAGAGTCTGCTGACGTCAGACAACACGTCAGCGTTCTCGTCTTCCGGTCCGCTTGAGTCCCCGGTTGTTGTCAGCGCCCGAAGTGCGAGGGCCTTGCCTGACGTAGGGCTGAGCACCGCCGGGTCGATCAGATCGTCACTCTTGTCCAAAACTCCCGCTCTAGTTGCTTCACTTTCGCTCGGGTTCCGTTTCCCCTCCCCATCCCCGTCTGAACTCGCCGTCGTAAGTCCCTCCTCCACGCTGCTTGCAAAAGGCTCACAGACAACCGCCGACAGCTCCTCTGTCTCCGTTTGTGCGGCAACTATCCTCTTCTTGCGACCCTCCTGCTCTTCCTCGTTCTCTTCACTAGGTCCTACGACCGCATCGCTCTCAATCGTACCTCCCAAAGGCTCTAGTTCTTCCCCCACCGGTTGTCCGAAAGAAGCGGCCAAAACCAAGCCCCGGACGTCCGCCAGCTCCGCCTCCAGCGTCCGGAGCTTCTCCTCCTTCCCGGCGCACTCCACCGACCGGGCCTCCAGTCGCGCGGAGACCTCTTCAAACGCTTGCCCCGACACCCTTCGCCCTTCTACCGGGCACTCACCTTCCGCTTCGTGCGCAAACGCGTCTGCCAGAGTCTGTCTCGCCCTCACCAACTCTCCTCTCACGGCTTCCAATTTCGAATCGAGCGCATTCGCCTCCGCGGTCTTCTGCTCGAGGGCGGCAGAATTGCTCTCGTATTCCGCCCGGTTTACAGAGCTCCGACCACTTTCTCCGCCAGAGGTCTCTTCCAAAGAGTCTCTGCACGAATTACCGACTTCTTCCGTAACCTCTTCCAATTCCGTTCGCAGAGACCGGAGCTTCTCCCCTTTCCTGGCACATTCCGCCGACCGGACTTCCAACCGCGCGGAAAGCTCCCCAAACTCTTCCACCGACACCCCTTTCTCCCCCGGTATCTCACCTTCAGCCCGCATGGCAAATCCATCCGCCATGGCGCTTCTCGCCGCCAGAAGCTCCTCCCTCGCAACCATTATTCGTTTGTCAAGCTCACTCTCTTCTCGCACCTTGTTGTGGAAACCGGCGGACAGCGCTTCGAACTCCTCCGCAGGGATAAAGTGTCGCCCGTCATCATCCCCGGCGAATCTCACCGACACTTCACTGGCCGTACCCGCGTCTGCTTTTCTCGCTTCTTCTAGTTCCTCTCGAAGCGCCCGTAGCTGGCCGGCCTTCCGGGCACACTCTACCGAGCGCTCCTCCAACCGAATTGGCATCAGCTCGTCGTCTCCCGCATCCACACCTTTATCTGATTCTCTTTCTCCCTCCGACTGGATTTCACGCATTCTCTCGCGTTGCTTTTCGGTACATGCTTCTTTTGCGTGTGACAGCTGCTCTCTTACAGTGACCAACTGCACCTCCAACTCGTTCTCCTCCCGTTCCCTTGTCTCGCAAAGCTCTGACAGCCGTTCGATCTCTCCAGCAGAAGCACTTTTCCGTTCCTCCCTCTCATCAGGCGCCACTGGCATCGACGCCAGCGTGATGTCAGCTAGCTCCTCCCGCAGCGCGCGCAGCATCCCCCTCTTCCGCGCGCACTCGAGCGCAGCCGCGGCCGACCGACCGGCCAAACCCTCGGCCTCATCCCGCGTCCCTCCCGCTTCCACGTGGCACTCAAATCTCGCCGCGAGCACCGCGCGCGCGCTCAACAGCTCCTCCTGGGCTGCTCCGAGCCTTCCGTCCAGATTTCCCGCCTCTAGTTCCTTCTGCTCGACAGCCGCCGAGAGCCGCTCCCATTCCGTTCCGCTTCCGTTCGCTGCTCCAGACTCCGGTCCCCGGACGGAATCCTCGGCCACTCCCTCGCTCAACGCCTGGACTTCTTCCAGCTCCCGGTGGATCGACACGATCTTCCGTTCCTTCCGTTCACAAGCTTGTGTCACCTCCGCCAACTGCGTCGCCAGGGTTTCAATCTCGCCGTCCAAAACCCCCAAACCTCCGCCGATGCCGGCCGCGGCAAACCCGTCGGCAAGCGCGGTCCTTGCCTGGGTTAGTGCTTCGGTGGCGTCCATCAACGCTCCCTCGAGAAGCTCGTGCTGCTGACGTTTTTCCTCGACGTCTGACGAGAGCCTCGCAACTTCCTCCGAGTCTAGTGCAGGCGTGGTCTCGTCTTCCTTCATTGTATGCAAAGGCGATTTCCTTCCAGAGCCCAGATCTGCCAAGTCTTCCCGGATCGCGCGCAGCTGCCCCCTCTTCCTCGCGCACTCCGCGACCAGGGCCTCCAGCTGCCCGGTCAAATCCCGCGCGGTCTCGGACACGCCCGGCGCACTTTCGGACCCCAATCTCTGGGCGCCCGTTTCGCACTCGCCTGCGAAGCTCTCAGCGAGCGCGTCCCTAGCTGCCAGCAGCTCATCTCTCGCAGCCCCCAGAGCCACGTCAAGACTGTAGTCATCCATTACCATCATCTGGTAAGCCGCCAAAAGCTGCTCCAAATGGGGCGCCCCTGCCTCTCCCTCTGCCATTGAGCCTTCCTTAGCAAGCAAAGTCTCCGCGACGAAACTCTTGACTCCCGCCAACTCCTCACGCAACGCCGAAAGCGTCTCCTCCTTTCGCGTTGACGCTGCCCGCAGGATCTCGAGTCTCTCCAGCACGTTAGCCTCGTTGACGCCGGCGTGCTCCACTGCCGCGCCCCCGTCTGCCGACGTCTTCGCTAGAGCAGCCCTCGCCTGTTGTGCTACCCGAATCTCTCCGTCCAACTGCTCTTGCTTCCGCAGTTCCTCCACCTCTGCGAGTCTCTCAATCTCAAC
The DNA here is from genome assembly GCA_000708835.1 of Klebsormidium nitens. Lineage (NCBI taxonomy): Eukaryota > Viridiplantae > Streptophyta > Klebsormidiophyceae > Klebsormidiales > Klebsormidiaceae > Klebsormidium > Klebsormidium nitens. The sequence goes on from DF237054.1 coordinate 161,222, forward strand.
CGCAGTGGCACCTTTTCCTCCCCCCTCTTCCGAGACGTTTCTGTTGAGTTCACCATTGCTCTCCGTCCGCACATGGTCTAGCTCCTGACCAAGCTCTCCCTCCTCGTTCAAGTCTTCTTTTCTGGTCGTTGCCGTGAACATCAAACCCTTCTCCACCGCTAAGATCTCTTCTGCCTTCGACACTTCCTCAACGGCGTTCGAAAGGAGTCCAACGGCGTCCGTCCTCCGGTCTACGGCGTCCGCATTCCATCCGCTGGCGTCCGAGATCCGCTCACTGGCGCTCCGTCCGCGGGCGTCCGAAAGGCGCCCAACCTGGAAGGGCCGCGTCCGCAGCAGCTCCTCATTCTGTTCCTTCAGGCACCGCAGCTTCCCGGCGGCCTGCCACAGCGCCACCTGTCTTCCCTCCTCCTCCAAAGCACTCGCGCGCCGCTCGCGCACTTTACCGTCGATTTGCGCGTCCCCGCGTGGCTCCGACTCCTCCTTCCCATCTACTTGCACGCCGCTTCTTGCAGCGACTTCTCCATTAGCCTCTCTTTTCTGAGCCTTAGCTTCTCTCAGTCTGACCACTAACCCAGCCGCCTCTGGCAGAACAATTCCCTTAACCCGCAGGTCAACTTGATCCACCAGCCCCTCCGCCTCCAGTTCACGCGCGCGCCGCAGTGCCGCGTCTCTCTCTCGCTCTAGCTGATCAATCCGCAGCAGCAAACTTTCCGTTCCGGTCGGGCCCTGTTCCGCTGCCGATTTGTCGCCTTCCGCATTTCTCCTCGCCGGAGTTGGCGTCGTGAGATCCTCACCGTCTGCCACCAACTCTATCCTGCCAGTCTCTAGCCTTTCTGCTGCCAAGCTTCCGCTTTCCGCTTCCGCTTCCGCTTCCGCCTCCGCTTCCACGGACGGAACCACACTGTTCAGGGCGTCTGGGCACTCTCCAACACTCCACTTCACGTGGTAGACGCTGTTTTCCTCCGCCCCGTCAGAAGTGCCCGTCTCCCCAGCAATGCTTTTATCCTGCGGAGGAGAGCTCTCGACATAGTCCGAAATTGGGGCGTCGGGAGCTTCTCCCACGCTCCACTTCACAAGGTACACTCCGTTCTCCACGATCTCGTTAGGGTCGGCCGCCTGTCCTGTGACGGTCTGGTCCTCCGGGGAAGAAGTCTCAATGTTCACCGGGAAAGTTCCCTCCTCGCTTCGGCCCCCTCCCACAAAGTCTGCCACCAGAAAGTCGACCTCCAGAGACGCAGCACGCGACAGCTGTTCCTGGTTTGCGTCCTCTGCTTGCGTTTCCTCTGTTTGCTGTTGCTCTTCAGCGTCTGACTTTCTATCAACCGGTTCCTCTTCCCCGACCATTCCCCTTCCGCTGTGCAGCTCTGCTTCCGCCGGACCGCTCCCGGTTTCTTCTGCCCCGGTTGCCTTTCTTAGAAAAGCATCCTCCAGCTTCACTGACGTGGCCACTAGCTGCTCCTCCTTCCGCTGCAGAAGCGCCTCCAGCCGAGCCAGTTCCGCCGCCATCCGTTCCGCTTCCGCTGCCATTCGTTCCGTTTCCGCTCGCAGCTCCGCACCCTCGTGCGCCCCCTGCTGGCTTTCTTCCAGAAGGGCCCTCAGCGCGGCCACCTCTTCCCCTCGGGAAAAGCACAACCTCTCTAGTTCGCGTAACCGGGCTGATTCACACTCGGGCTCTGCCCTCTTGTTGGCTTGGTGTAAATACACCGCGTCTGTCATCGACTGCGAACGCTTGGGCAACTCCAGCGGACTGAATAACTCGCCCTCAATCCCGAACAGCGGGTTCAACCGGGGAGTCGCCCCGAAGGCCCATTCCTGGGCTGTTGGCATACTCACCGAGAGCGACTTCCGGCGACCTTCCAATGCCCTTTCGGGCAGTTCATCGGCACCGCCGGTCGCCAGATCAACCGGCCGGGGTCCTTCCTCGGTCACAAGCTGCCCATTTCCGCTTGGCAGAAAGAGCGAATCTTCGACCGGTTCATATTGCACGGTGAAGCACTCGCTGATGCGCTCCGACGGCGGCTGGCCGCCCTCGCCCACGAGCCACCCCTCCGCGTCTTCGGACGTCCGCACGAGCGAAGATTTGGACAGGCTGCGAGCCACGCCGGCGTCCGCATCGTGCGCCAAGGCGTCCGAACCGTGCGCCAAAGCATCCGCAGGTTCAGCGGAAGCGTCCGGACCGCGTGCCAGGACGTCCGGAAGACGCGGCAGAGCGACCGAACCACTCGCGGAAGCGTCCGAAGTGCGCGCCAGAGGGTTTGAAACGCGCCCCAGGACGTCCGCATCGCGCGCCAGAGCTTCCGCGACGCTGGAAGCCTCCGAGCGGATGACCGCCGAGTCGAAGCGCGGCCGGCCCTCCCCGAAACCCCCGCTAAACCCTCCGTCCCTTGGGCTTTCATACAGAGGGTTTTGGACCCCCACCGTCTCAAAGTCTGGCCGCGCAACAGCGGCAGTGGCCAGCCGCTCTGTCTCGTTCTTCAGCTCCTCGAGCTGTGCGCGCGCAAACGCGAGCTCGTCCTGAAGTGCGCCGCGCGCGCCGCGCTCCTCCGCGAGCTGCGCGCGCAGCTCCGCGACCTCGAGCTCCAGGGAGAAGCGCCCGGCGGCCAAACCCTGCAAACCCTGAACTTCCGCGGCCAGCTGCGCCGACGCGGCCTGCGACAACTGGAGTGCGACCAGGGACGCCTCGAGCTGCGCTCGCAGAGTTCTGACCTCTACTTGGAGCCGGGTAATGGCACCGGAATCCGCCGGAACCGTCGACCCCGGCAGAGCAGCTGCTATTGACGGAACGGGGCCGAGGTCTTCGGGGTTCGAGACAGGAAGACTTTCCATTACAGCAGCGTCGGTACATGGAGGAAGTGACTGATCGTATTTCGGTTCCGCTGGGATAAGCGTTGCCTGTGCACCGATGCCGTCGACGTTCTTGATGAGCTCTGCACGAAGTTTCAGGAAAGGTCAGATTATAATACTAAAAACCGAGTCCCAGGGTTGTTCGACGAGGCTGACTCCTCAAGGCTTAGCTTATAAGATGTAGAATCGGTAAGTCGCTGTAAGTGTGTTGAATCACCAGAAAACTCTTCCTGGAGTTAGGACAGAAAGAGAAGTGAGGTCGAGCTTGACTACTCATCAATCTTATCTAATCAATCCGCTTTAAGAGTACTCTTGTACCCTCAGAAAACGTTCGGTCGAGTGCTGCTTTATGTGCTGCGCAGTTGCATCAACAAACAACAGCGTGGGCGCAATCGACAACTTGACATCCAGATTTCTGCAGGTTCTCTTTCAGAGCTTCCAACCTGTAAGCAAATTGACTGTACCTCCCTCGTAGCATAGTCGTCCCCTAAAGCAAAAGACCTGACGCGTCTTTGAAGCGAGTTGGACCGGCGATATTTGGCATGTTTGCGGACGGCGCTCTTGAATCTTCATGAGAGATGAGCATAAAGAACAAAAAGAAAAGCGTGGAATAGGAATCAGGACTGCTTGAAAACGGACGTCAAGTGCAGGTCGACAGACGAAATCCTCGAAGTTGCAAGGATACCACACTCGAACGCTTGATGGTCCACTAACTTCGGTATGATCGGCACTACCCCGACTCACCTTCTGCTTCTCGTGGCGGATCACGAAGCTTTTCCTCAGCCGCGGCGTCCCGAGCTTCCTGCTGGTTTGCATCCCTAAGCTCCCCCTCCAGGTCCCTTATTACTCCCTTAAGCTCCTCGTTCTCCGCTCTAGTTCCCCGCAGCAGCGCCAGCTCATCCTCCAAAGCTTCGAGCCCCACGTCCGCCCCGCCCTGCCACGTGGCAGCCAGCCGCGCGTTCTCCTCGCGCGCACCGCGCACCACGCGCTCCAGCTCCTTGACCTTCTCCTCCAAACCCTGAACCCCGGGGTCGGCGTCTCGCGGCCGCGTGTCGGTCTGCTCCACGACGTCCGAAGTCATCGGGCGCTCGCGCTCCTCTTCGCGCTCGCGCGAACGCGCGGCCTCGCTCCTCAGAAGCGTCACCTCCGCCTGCAGCGCCTCAAAGCCCTCGTGCTCCGCCACGTGGCACTCCGCGCGCAGAACGCCCTCCCTGTGCGCGCGCTCGACCTCGTCTGCCAGCGCCTCGCTCTCCGCGACTTTCTCCTGCAGCCGCTGCAGTTCGTCGCGCAGCGCCTCCAGCTCGCGCGCGCGCCCGGGGGTTGAGACCCTGGAGGCGGAAACGGAACCGCCGCCGGAACAAGAACGGGAGTGCGAACGCGAAATGGGTGTTTCGACCCAGACCCGGCCCACATCCGAAAGCCCAGAGAGGCCCCGGGTGTCATTTTGAACCTCTGCCTTTTCAGCGGAGATCAGAATCTCGGACCCGGGGTTTAAGCCGCGGATTTTAGCCCCCAGCTGCTCCTCCAGCTCGGAGACGCGCGCGGCGAGCGCGACGTTCAGGGCGGCCGCGGCCGCCAGGGCCGCGTCCTTCTCCATCTCCAGGACCGGGCCTTCCCGTTTCGCCAGCGCGCTGTCAAACTGCTCTACAAGGTTGCGCTTCGCTTTAGCGCCCGATGCTGACGCGAGCCCGACCTCTGTGCCGCTGCTTTCGCTGGTGATGACGTCCTTCTCCAACGTCTGCGGGCTTTCAGTTGCCACGTCAGCAACCTCTGAACGCTCTGTGTCTGTATCCGGATCCTCAAAGTCGATTTCGTCGGGTTTTGTTGTTAGTGCAGACGCGTCCGGTGGGCTGAAAGTCGTGTCCGTTTCCGCTTGGTAGGTGTCCGTCGTCGCTTGCAGGGGAGTCCTCGGCGGACTTATAAGGACGGGAAGCGAGAGCAGTGGAACTTCAGAGGTCTGATGGAGCGGTTCCAAGCCTCCGTCCGAAAGTAGGCCCCGCAAGTTCTCGCCGAAGACGTCCTCTTCGGTGCGGCAACAGGGAAAGCGAGAGTGCTGTCAGCATCGAACATGATAGTTTAAGCGAGTGACAGGTTTTTTGAGATGAGCTGTTCATGCCTTTAATCCGTCACTGAACAGAAGTGGAAGAGCCGGGTCGTTTAGGTGGAAGCTGGCCTGTAGCCTCTTCGTCACGTGTGTGCTACTCGGGCTTTTGGGGCTTGTTTTGTGATCCCTTGAATCATTCCACTCATGCAGTTCATTAACGTCGTGATTAGTAAGTTCAAAGTTTGTTCATTCTGGCTCAAAACCTGGTGAGTTCGAAATTTGGCAAGACGAAAGGCTCAAGACGAGAGAATCAGACTCGTCATACAGAATTTTTGGATTGTAAACCACATCCTCGAATTCAATGTCCATCTACTTTGTTGACAAGCGTATCGTGAGACGCTTGCAATCGTGAAGATTCACTTCTTCCACATTGAGAGGACACAAAGAACACATGCATGACTTCTGAACACCCAGATTGGAGACAAAACGATTTACCTTGGTGAAGCTTTTTCCACTGAGCCAGAGACACGCCTGCCGCTCCACACCGGCGACCCAAAGTCGCGTATGTCGCCTCCCGAGCTCAGCGTTATCTCAACTTGGTCGCCCTCATCCTTTCCCCCGGTTTCTTGCGCGAGCGGGCCAACAAACTCCACTTCCCCGGGCGCCCTTGCCTCCAACTCCGAGGACAGTGCCGAATCCCAAGCCGCCACGTGTCCGGTTGCTCGCCCGGCGCTCCTCGCAGGCGCATCCAACGAGTCCATGTGGATGAGCTTCCCGCTCGACAGCAGCCGGTTGCCTCCCCCCGACAAAACGAAGCCCAGCTGCCCGTTCACCAAATCGTGGAAGTTGGGGGATCCCTCTGCGGCCGGGGGGGTGGAACCTAGACTGGGGGAGCTCTGGGCGCTGTCAATGCCCAGCGCCTCCAGAAGGGCCCGTGCCCCGGGCTCATCTACTGGAGAGTCCTGTCCTTTGTAACCGGAACCGGTATTCCCAGTAAAAGTTGGAGGTTGCGAATCCGCTGGTGATCCATCCTGGGGAATGGCGTCACTCAAGTTAAGCCCAATCGCTAAGGGACTCAAACCGCTCCCCATCGAGCTGGCGCTCCTCTCTCCTTTCCCGGGGGGTACACCAGTCGCCGTAACAGGCCCAACCTTCTCCGTTTCCACACCCCCCGAGAAGCTCTTCCCGGCACCGGCCAGCTTCTCGGTCATAAGGACAGCTTCCCTCAACTGGGCCTCCTTCTCGTAGAGAGACCGCTTCAGCCCCAGAACTCTCTCTTCCAGTTCGCCCGCCCGAATGCTGGCCTTCCGCCATCCGGCTTCCATCCTCTCCGCGTCCGCCTGCGCGAGCTCGCACGCGCGCTCTAGCTCCTCCACGCGTGCCTCCACTTCCGTCCGCTGGAGCTCCGCTCTCATTGCGCTCTCGTTCCGCCCCGCCTTCGCCTGGGTTTGCTCCAACTCGTGCAACGCCGCCTGCATTTGCACGTCTACAGTCTCCAGCGCTTCTTTCAGGCGCTCATTTTCTGACAGGAGCCCCTCCATTTCGCTGTCAAACCGCTGCTTTTGCTCCTCAAGCCCCGCATATAGAGTGGCCTTTTCGAGCTCAAGTCCGTCTACCTGCTCTGCAAAAGTTGCCCTTTCTGCCTCGAGGTCTGCCCTCAGCCGCTCCTCTCCAAACAGAAGAACCTCCGTCTCGCCCACGAAGCGCGCTCTCTCCTCTTCAACTATCTTCTGCAAAGCCTCAATTTCGCCGGCAGACTTCGCTCTTTCTTCCGCAATACTATTCAGCAACGCCTCCTTCTCGACAGACAAACCTTCCAACTCAGCCACACAACGCGCAATTTTCTCTTGCAGCCGCGCATTCTCGAGCTTTGTCTCCGCGAGTTCGCTCTCAAACCACGCTGTGTCCCTGTCATTGGAATCCCTCAGCCGTTCGTTCTCGAGCGACACCCGCCTCACCTCCTCTCCCAACCGCTCGCTTTCCCCTTCCAAAGACCTTCTCAGACGCTCTTCTTCGACTTGCAGAGTCTCCATCTTATCCGCAAACCGCTCCCTCTCTTCCTCAACCGCGTCTACCAGCCGGTCTTTGTCACTCGTCAGGTTGTCCAACTTCGCCAACAGTGCCGCGTTCTCTCCTTCCAGAAGCGCCGCACGTTCTTCCGCCGCGTCACGGGCCGTCAGAAGCTCCCGCTCGGTGCGCGCTTCAGCCTCCTCGTCACGTGCCACATGCAAGGCTCCCTGGCCGGGGAGTGCGCCTTGCGCCTCAGCAATGTCGTCTTGGCTCTTCTCTGCAACTCCATCTTCAGCCAACACTTTCGATCCCGCTCGGTCCGCTGCCGCCCCCTCTAAAATGCCAATCGCATACTTCTCTTCCTCAGCAAGCGAGCCTGCCAATCTACCTCCTTCTTCCGCCACCACTCTATTTCCCCTCACCTCTTCCTCCTGCCTGTCTGGCCCCGAATTTGCTCCATCACCGAAACCCTTTGCCCCTCGGCCTCCATTCCCCTGTGCCGCAATCGTACCGTCAGCCTGAGCAACGCCAGCTGGCATTCCGCATCCAGTTCCGGCTACCAAGAGCTGCTCCTGCATCGCCAAAATGAGGCCCTCCTGCTGCGCGCACGTCCGCTCCACCTCCGCAAACCGCTGCTCCGCCGCGCGCGCCGCGATCTCCAGCTCCGCCGCAATCTGCTCAAAGTCACGTGCCACCCGCTCCGCCGCCACCTCAGCATCTCTCGCCGCCACCTCAGCATCTCTCGCCGCCACCTCAGCATCCCTCGCTGCCACCTCAGCATCCCTTGCCGTGGCAAGCTCTGCTTTCAGCGCCTCAGCGCTGTCGTTACTCTTCGCAGCAGTGGCGCGGAGGGTTTTCAGCTCTGCTAACAGGCCCGCAATACGCTCATCTCTTTTTGCAAGATCTAGGGCGAGCGCCGCAACTTGGCCCTCTGCCAAACCAAGGTCCGCAGATTGCGATGCAGCGTCCGCCTCCGATCGGAAGAACTCATTTGCAGTCAGAGCTAGCTTCGTTTGGAGTGCAAGCGCGTGCTCTTCTGCTGCCGCTAGGTCAGCTTTGACTCCTGCCACGTTGTCCACTTCTCCTCTGAGCGCCGCAATGTTCCCATCCTTCTCAGCGACTTCCTCTTCGAGATGCAAAAGCTGCTCCGCCCCAGCCGCAAGTTCCACTTGCATGCGCTCGGTGCCCTCCGAGAGCACATCAATTTGCGCCTGTAGATCTGCAATCTGTGCCTGGAGGTCAAAGTCTTCCGCCCCCCCAGCCTGCGCCAGGCCTTTTGGCCCCCCTGGAATGCCGACCACCAGCTCATTTCCCCTTTCTTTGGCTATGCTGTCCTTTGCCAACGTGTCCAAGAGCTGCCCCACTTCAGCGAAGTAGGCGCCAAACGAGGCTTCTAGGTTGTCAACTACCGTTGCAAACTGAACTTTAGTGGCAAGCGAACCCTCTGCTATTGGGCCCCGTTTTGGTGTTTCAGCCTTTGGTTCTGCTGCAGACTCTGGACTCTGTCCGCTTGGACTCGGCGCAGCAACAAGAGCGTCGGTATTGGTAGGGGCCAGTGTAGTTTCTTGGCTCTCCTGATGCCACTTGGCTAAGCCCTGCCGAGCACTCTGCACTGATGTCTCGATTGCCGTCAGCTGCGCAGCCTGCTTTGACAGACTGTGACTGTCCTTGTCAGGAACCTTTGCATTTCCCTCCTCTAGCTGCCGGTTGCGCTCTTGAGCAATCTGAATGGAGAAAAGCAACAGAATGATAGCTTTAGGGATAACCCTGTGGAGATTGATGCTGAGAAGGGACCATCAATCTTGGATCGAGATGAGCGGAGGTGCTTCTGAAAAGCTTCTTTGCCCGATTGAAGTCCGAAGGGACAATATGCACGGAATGTTTGAGGAGCACAGGGGTAAGATCATCAGGGATCTACTAAAGTGGCCATCCGCGTAGTTGGAGCTCAAATGCGTCTTTTTTGAAATGTTGCATGCATTCCCTTCCCTTTGATCAGCCCGACCGAGGTTTTTAGGGTACATCACATAAGAAAAAGGTTCTCAAATAAGACTTACCAGCAGGTCTTTCTCCCGCTCGTATAGCGCCTTTTCAAGGTAGAAGATCTCCGCCTGGCTTAGGACGAGCCGCCTTGATAGGTCTTCATACTGGAAATACAGGAGCTCATGTTTACCCATCGGTCAATAAGTGAGAGCTTGCAGCATGATCTGCTGTTCTCACGCACCGTCCCTGCTTTGCATTGCTGCCACTGTTCACAGTGAAAAGCTTCAGACAGCTGCTCAGGAGCTTCTCCTATTGGCAAGAAGAGAAGGCCCGCATGAGAGATGATCATGGCATTGCCTACCAAAGCTCTGTTGCATTTAAGAAAGTAGGCGGCCTGCATGTATACTTATCTCCAGTGAAGAGGCAAAAGTGAAAACAAGACGTACTTACCTGCTTTAGCTCCTCTTCTCCCAGGTGTTGCGATCGCTGAAGGCGATAGCTTATGTGCCCCTCCATCAATTTAGCTGGGTCAGCCATTGTTAACAGCTCGTGTCGCTCCAGCTTTTGACAGGTTCTGTGCCTAAGTGCCAGGAATGCTGTTGCTCAAAGCTCCCAATCTGGCCTTATGACCTCTAAGCTGAATCAGCCCCATCCAGCCAAGAGCAAAAATTTTCAGATCAGTGATCGCAAAGGCTGGTGAGTGCAACCCCACCGCGCCAGCAGATTTGCTTAGCACTGGAGCTCGCAAAACCTCTTCTCCATGATTTTGGTCAGACCATCTTGCCAGATCCATTGCCGTGCTCTGAGCTGCCAGTTGCACCTGCGTTTTTGTAGTACAGCTCTGGATGAGATACATTGCCTCTACAGCCGCCGGCCATCCCGAGACTGCGCAGAAAGCCACCTGTGCTGGCACCAGGTTGAGGTGGTTTGCGGCAGCTCGAGCCAGTGCGCTACACGCATGTCCACAACTTTAAGGACCAAGACTAGGTAGGTCACAAGGCCACCGGTACACTGAACTTTCTGTAGCAACTTCGCGGATTTTGTTGTGGGCCTTTATTAAAGGACTCTTCGTACCCCTTCTTGTAGGCTTCGAGTTCAAAACACCTGGGTTCCTGCTTTCATTTCTGCAGCACCGCTGACATGCCGGCCGAAAAAGGTCAGCCGCTCGCGCAGCATTTCGTTCCAAAAAGTGTCAGGTCGCCACGTTGGCACCCATGCTCCAGCTTCCATGTCGTCGATCTATCTTGATCGACGGCAACTGTGCGCTTGCTGAGCTGGAGCCCAGTGGATATTTGCACAATACTCACGTGGGCTCACTTTTCCACCCCACGCGAAGGAGACAGGTTCCTGGTTTCACCATGGGCCAAACTTCCAGCTACACCACATTGCGCTTGCAAACCATTTTGAACCACAGCCGCCTTGCACATTTTCCCATCTTTCTATTCGGAGAGAAAAGGTTCTTAGCGAAGTACTCTTTGCAGAGTCTGAGGGAACATGGCTCACGCCGCTGTCGGACGGCTTGCGGTGCCTTTGGCATCGCCCGAGCTTCTGAGAGCAACAAGCAACAGGTCAGCAAGCACCAGCTGCTGTTCCGCAGCTTATGCGCTTCCATCTTCTTCCGGGGGGGCAGCCCTGAAACGAAACAGGGCAGGACTTAGCTTTTTGGGGCAGGGGGTTGTGCGGGGTTTTGAGGCGCAAGCTGGCGGAGTTAGAATGGCTCTAGCAGTGCACCATGAGGGGGACCCATCTACTGTGAATCCAACTGGTTTGCACGAGACCATGCTCGACAATGTTTCAGCAAGTGAGGTGAGAAACACTTACCTGCTGTGCGTCACAATCTGATCCTTCTGTGTGAGATTGCTAGAGTTTCTCGCCTTGCGGGCTTGACAGGGATTTAAATTGAAAGAAGTTCTAGCCTTAAAGTTAAACAGTGTCCCGTGAAGTACTAAACTTTTCGACTTTTTAAAGAACAGACTTGTTAGGAAGTTTTGAAGGCATCACTTTATGAGCGACACTTAAGTCTCTTGAATGTAGGTCCATGATGTAATTGTTGGCATCTACCTGGCGCTTTTGCAGCCATTTGAGTTTAATCTTATCAGTACCCACGTCATTATTTTATGATTGTGCTTTCAATGTCGGGCATTATCCAAATGACTTCCCTCAAGGGAGCACAACTGGTTTGCTAAAAGTATCCGCCCTCGAAGGTTCTTGCATCAACCACCTGCAGCAAGCCGATCAACAGTGTGTACTCAGCCTGATCAATGGAGCTTTTGTCGGCAGGTGTTTCATGATGAGGACAAGGGCATCACGTGCTACGAGACTCCCCTGGGGGAGATTGTGTGCGAGGGAATCGACGACGGTCCGCATTTTTCGTCCAAGGAGCTGCCTCAGGCCAAGAGGTATGTCAGAGTGCAACTTGTAGTTGCTTTTACTGGATTTGGTATCGTTTTTACGAGCGAGGGCTGGCAGAGTCTGGTCTGGTTGATATTGAAGTAAACTCATCTGCCGCTTCTTCGGTCCTTGTCAAGCGGCCGTTTTTCACACCTTTTCAGTCGCGCCTCTGTCAAGGCCGCCACTGTGTTGTTTGTATGGTGTCTGTCGCTGTTGATGCTGTGCTACGTCAAGTACTGAGGCTGGTTACGGGAAGTTCCACCATTTTCGGTGGTTCAACGCACTAATTTCGCCTTGACTGGTGGGATACATGGTCAAATGTTTTGCTTACTAGATAACCCTGCGCCAATGCAACCAAGGTAGATGAAAACTTGGGAATACTGCAACGCATTTTACAATCCATCTTAGTGCTTTCTATGTTCAAAGTAATTGACACAGGGGGCCTAGCCAACAAACTCACCTTGATATAGGTTAAAGACCTTTGTTGTGATAAATCCTGAAGCGCTGGACCCCTGCGTTGTTCACAGGATGGTTGGCGCACTTCACAGCGGGCTGGACCAGGTCAAGGCCCGCGCCATGAAAGTGCGGAGGGCATTGCGCGACAACGAGCCCCTCGAAGGCGCCATGTGTGTGACAGACAGTGAGGGGCACGTCGAGTGTGACGGATTGGACGAAAGCCACGTTTGCATGTAGGAACAAAAAGGTTTAGCTGGGTGCTTTTGTGGGCATGCACTGTGCGGGAGACATGCATGCCGGGACCTCCGATTATCCGAAACGAGGTTGCCCAAGGCTCGGGGCTAGAAAGGGCCAGGAAGAATGTTTTCGAAGTCGCCATTGTGAACCTGGCTGCAGGAGGCCTGAGTTCAATTGTATTTGAGGATTAAGGGGAGGGTGTGGGCCCGGGGGGTAATACACAAATGGTGACGTGTTGTTTAGGTCAGATCAAGGAGCTGCTTGTGTCCAGGGATGAGCGCCGTAAACCGGGCGCCGTGGCTTTCAAGCTTTGAGGCATGCCCACAGTGTGTGTGTTGTGTGAGCTGAAGTCACACCAAACAAGATGACGGTTTCTCAGAGAGCCATTGTGCAAACCCGTTTATTAGCTGACGTGGACTACAAGATTTTCAGCGGCCTGGAGGGGGGTGAGACCCAAGGCACATGAACTAGAACAAGTTTGCCGAACGATGGTGCTTCGGTTTTCCATCAAAATTAGTAGAACCTAGTAGTAACGCAGATCCGGCACAGGGACAGTCAACAAGGTAAAGGTTGAGGTGACAAGGCAGCCGCCATTAGGGGGCATCTCGCAGTAGTAATCTCCTATGTTTGCGCTTTGCTTGCGTAGGATTGGCCACCGACGTGACTCATCACCTGTAAAATCAGCGCTTCTTGTGTCGCAAACCTTTGGGCCTGCTAGCTGTTCGTTGATCGTTGTCCGGAGCTGCGCATTCTTCCATCCATGCGGCATTCCTTGTACTGAGAGATGAGAAACTTGTTGGGGATACGTACCCGTATCTTGGCCGGAGTGCGGATCATGCATCTATACATAGCTAGGCGCTGCGTCCACACCGCATCCGTTTTATACCATACCGTGAAAGCGCCTCGAGTGGGTGACGATTCAGTCGGATACGACACGCGCCAATTTTTGTTCTGCATGCATTCCCCAGCCTCAGAACTGAGGATGGACTAATCAATATGGACATGTCTTATATAATAATTGACTGCACATAACCTGTACGAACACCTCAGCGAAAGGTTGAGCATCGAGAACATGATACAGCTCGACGGTGCTTGCGCAAAGCGAATGGAAATTCTGCATAATAGCAACTGCTTTTGAAGACGCCCTGAACTCAGTAATCATCTATCATGACTTCGAATCCTGTTCCCCTCGAGGCCTAAACTAAGTGGGTCACACACAAACCCAGTTTCTTTAGTCTAAGCCAGGCCAGCATCTTTCAGCACGGCTTCAAAAGCGTCGTCATCGTCCCAAGGGACCTGCAGCACGACGTAGAATGAAGTCAGCAACTTTCGCAAAGGCGGACTGGCCATTGCTGTCACCTCTTGAATCTTTGATCCAAACCTCTCAAAACTTCAACACTTTAAGTTGAACTCTGGCCAATATCAAACAGTTGCGCTCTTCGCGGGCAGTTTTAGCATTACCAACAAAGGGGTCTAGAACATGGTCAAACTTTGAAAAAACTAGACTCCAAATCACAAACCGAGTTTCTCACCTCCTTGATCTCGCGTTGGAAATGCTCCTCAATCTTGTTCAGCTTCTCCGTGTCCCGGTCGCCTGCCACGAGGTTAAACGCGGCGCCTTTACGTCCGAAGCGCCCGGACCGTCCGATGCGGTGCAGGTACGTTTCGTACTCGGGCTCGTACGGCGGGTGTACGTTAACCGGGATGTCGTAGTTAACCACCAGGGTTACGTTGGCCTGGTCGAACCCGCGCGCGAGCACGTCCGTCGAGATCAGAATCTAAGAGAGAACAACACTGGCTTCAGTGTTTAAGTGTCTATGTCTCCATTTGCACATTAAATAAAATGTTGCAATCAACCACCAGCTTAGATTGACCTGGTCGATCAGGCGCGCGAGGACGTCCGTCGATATCAGAAACTGTGAATGGGGAACTTTGGCGTCAGTGTGGGGTGGAGTTACGCACGTGTGTTTTTGTGCACGTTGATGAAAAGCGCCGTAGTATACTACTGCGGTTACGTCAAGCTGGTCGAGACTGCGCGCGTATAATACCGTCAAGCTGAGGACTGCGGATGGAAATGTTTGCGTCAAGGTGGTGGTGATAATGTCGAGCAAGTTTCGTCCGACATGCGTATTACTGGGTTCGCTACTTCCAACGAGAGTAAGAAAACGCTGCCTGGTGCAACCCTGCGCAACCGGATTGTTGGACGAATAATAGCAGGAAGCAAGCCTTTCTTGCGCGACTTCCTGACCCTTTGCAGGACGCCTGTCCGTCGATAACACGAAGGAACCCTACTACGTTTAGCCCACAGAGATAGATAACGGCCGAATTTCGCCTGATCAAACCGAGCTTGAGCAACCTGAGCCTTAACCGATTATCCACCAGAGTCCAACGGAAAAAGATCGGAAGTCCCGTTCATGGCAGAAGTGACAGGACTTCGGAAGTTGGAAGTGGTGAACCGGGTGCTCACCTTCGTGGTCCCGTTTCTGAACTCCTTGATGACCCGGTCTCGATCGCTGTGCTGCATCCCGCCGTGGATTGCTGTGCACTTGTAGCCCTCACGATCCAACCTGGACGAAACCGATGGAAATATGTTTAGCTCTCCAACTCTGCTTCGGTCTCAGCAACGTTGCGGTTGAGAATCTTAACCAACGACCTCGACCAACGCATTGACTCTGAAATAAGCAAACAGCCTGCAACGTAGTGGAACGACATTCAAGCGTTCTAGCGTTGGGACTCTGATCATTTCAATAAAGTGCCTTGCACTGCAGCTGACACGCAACTGAGAAGGCTTCGAACGCTTGCACAACATTCAAAAAGGAGGCACGCCGCTCCCGTACTCTGACGAAGATACTGGCTTTTTGGACATAACATGCGTAAGAGAATCCACACTATAACGTCTTACGCAATCCCTCGACTCAACAGAGATGGAAGTAACTTCAGCTGTGGCTACAGACTATTAAGACCTTTTCACAAAACCGATACCTTTTTAAAATTCGCACCTTTCAAAAGGGGACATGCCGTCTCCTGCCTTTTGACAAAGATGATATGATCTTCCAACGTAGCGACCATAAGAGGTTCCACAGGAAATCTCAGCTGTGGCTACGGGCAATTGGGAGATGTTACGTAATCCCGCACCTTTCAAAGAGGAGGCGCGCCGTCTCCCGCGTTTTGACGAAGATGATGGACTGGCCCAGCTTCTCGGCGGCCGGGAAGATGCGCTCCTCGAGCACCTTGATCTTGTCGCTCTCGATCATGTCCCGGTTGCGGCTGAAGGGCACCACCACCCGGTACTGCTTGATCACGTCCAGGCTCAGCTCCTCCCGGGGCACAAACACCTGCGACCCGGACGAAATTGGGTTAACGTTGACAAAGTTAACGTCCCGGTTGTGGCCAGAGGGACCACCACTTGCTATGCTAAATGACGTCCAGCCTCAGCTCCTCCCGAGCCACGGACACCTGCGACCGAGGAAATAAAATTGGTTAACGTTGACCAGCTTTTCGACTCACACGGTTTCTGAGCTTTATGAGGCAGAGTTGCTTGAGCACGTCCAGGCTCAGCTCCTCCCGGGGCACAAACACCTGCAACCGGGCAAAAAGACTCGGTTATGGTTGACCGGATCAATAATTCGTACGGTCTTCGAGCTTGGAACGGTTACTGCCTGATCATGTCCAGGCTCCGCTCTTCCGGGCGTGATCACCTGCGACCGGAAAAGGAGATTCCGATTTATTGTTAATCGGGTTTTCGACCAGGTTCGCCAATGGACGAAGGCCTGCGACTCAGAAAGCGACTCAGCTTATGGTTGACCAGTTTCTGAAAGTTCGGCTGTGTTCGACCTTTTGTGAGGCGAAAACGCGGCGCTGCATCAATAGTGGCTCAAAACGGAGGGTGAAGGAAGCAGGATTAGGACGATGTTCTACTGGATATGGCTTCGAAACTCCAAGCAGTCTGCGTTCGTAGATTAAGAAGCTGATAACAGAGAATTAGACATTTGGACTCTTGAACACAAAGATTTCGCCCAGAAGCAAAGCTGCATCAGAGACGGCTCGAACTCGACCTTTTCATCATCTGAACGGGTGTGTAACTGTGGTCAAATCGAATCGGGATAGAACCTGGGGCGACTGTTTATCCAGATGAAGCACAGATCTGAGGGGCAATCCGAACAAGAATTAGCATCGGCTCTTACCAACGAGCTTAGGAGCACCAAAACCGTCCTGCTACTAGCTAAAGCATCTGTCCCCCTGACCAGATAAGTGCAACGTGCTTGAAGTAAGTTTCTCAGCAGGGAAAGCAAACATAGTACCGGATAGTCCGGAACAGACGACTCGAGTCCTTACCTGGTTCGCGTTCTTCACCATGTTGACTGCAAACTGCTTCACCTTGTCGCTGAAGGTGGCCGAGAAAAGAAGGATCTGCGAGAACCAGGTCGGTATGAGTACAAACCAGGCTAGATCACGTCACTCCCAACGCATCGCGGCACTCACTAGCTACACCATAACTCAACAATGTTGTGCTCCTTTTCAAAATTGTCGTGATCAACCTGCAGACCTGAATTGCAACCAACACTGTCGTAATCCACCTGCAGACCTGATTTACAACCAACACCTTTGGCAGCCAAAGTGAGTCCTCCTACACATCTTAACCACGCCGTAACCCACAAATAGACCGCCTAGTTTGTGACCAGAACCTTTCAACGAGCCTGAGTCCCCTCCAGCTCTCAACCATGTCGCATTCCACCTGCAGGCCGCTTGATTTGCGACTAATTTTCTTCAGCAGCCTGGTCGAGTCGTACTCGGAGCTCTAAGTGCCCTAGTTAAGTCAACTGCAGGCCGCCTGACTGCGCCTAACCGAAACCTCAACCATGTCGCAAACCACCTGCAGACCAGATACATTCAAACGGTATCATCGAATCGGTCTGACTCATGTCATAGCCCACCTGTAGACCGGCTGACTTGCGACTGATCTCCTTCAGCAGCCTGATCGAGTCGTCCTTGAACCCGTCCTGGTCGAGCATGTGATCCGCCTCGTCAAACACCAAGATCCGCAGATTGTCCGGTTCTAGAATCCGGTCCTTGGTCAGCCACCGTTTCAGTGTGCCCGGGGTGCCGATTACCACCTGCCGCATGACCAGGCTCGTGGTCAGTGGAAAAGATCCCTGTATCTGACTGCCGGGAGTAAACTGACGGGCTGGCTTGCGGGCTTCAAGAGCATGGACTTGTCGAAGCATAGGAATGGGCTTACGTAAACCAACGGTACCCAGAGATAGTGGACTGCAACAACATGTTGGCATGTTCCAATCGACGGCCCTGGAATTAGTTTCATCAAAGCAAGCACCAGGCTCAGCGAACTGCTTGAGACGGCAGCAAGGGTCCCTGAAAATCAGTTTCAAACCAGGCATACGTAGCCGTAGAACATAAACAGTCCAAGAAAGAAAGACTGCGAAGCTGCAAGAAAAAAATTGACAAGACACCACCAACCAAGGGCACCGCACGACTCCAGAACGTTCTTTGTCCTCCAAACGTGGCGTCCGAAAAGCTTTCATCGACTCTTATCAAACGATTCCGACCCGAACACAATCAAAGATACAAGCATATCACACATTCCCGCGCAAACACAATAAATAATACAAGCAAGCCAACGCAAATGACCCCGCAAACAGACCCACATCTCACCTGGTCCACCAGTTTGTCTCGTCTCGTCGAGGACGGCCCGTAGCCCTGGTCCGCGAGCGCCGTGCATGCCACTGTGATCCCCGTGTACTTCGCCATCCGCAGAGTGACCTCTTCGTTCTGAGCAGTGGATAATAGTGGTCAGGAAACGCTTTTTTATCCATCCAGCCAGCAATGCTAAGAATGAGAGGATCTTTAGAAAACATCGGAAAGGGAGCGCCGTAAATGCCACTGTAACCCCCGTGTCTTAAGCCATCCGCAGAGTGACCTCCTCGTTCTGTAGCGTACGAGTCAGCCAATCAGGAATAACCATACGAACTTCACCAAAAGCCTGCTCGGGAATGTTCGTTGAAACAGCCTAGCTTACGACCAAAGCGTAAGGAACTCTCGGGTTTGGTCACTGTACGCACGCAAAGCATCTGTTCCAATTTGAAACCAAAAGGCTGAATCGCATACCGGCCACAATGGTCCATCCACAGGCATGAGTATTGTATAGACACAGACTGTGCCGCTCGACAGCCCCGGCTACCCGACGGCAAAAGATGCTCGGCTGGTGCCATTGACTTTGCACCATCGAATCAACTTCAAAGCTTCCCTTCCCAAGCGGCCAGGCCTATTTCAAAGTACTGCACTCACGACTCTTCTGACAACCAACGTACTGGCCGCTGAAGATAGCGGTCGTCAGACTTCATTCAGGATCGTCACATCATTCTTCAGAACTTCGGAAGTCCCTAGCAAACAATCTAGAGGACACAAAGATGGACAAAGCAGATGGAGGGATACCTGTATAGCCAGCTCTCTGGTTGGACAAATACAGAGGGCTTGTGGGGCCTTCATATTGGGGTCCACTCTGCTAAGCATGCCGAGGACGAAACAGGTCGTCTTGCCACTACCGTTGTGCGCCTGCACCAGTCCAAGAAAGAACGACGTTTCTTCTCCGTTCTGCTTGGATGCTTAGTTCCTGCCGCGATGATCTTTGACACAATCTTATGCACGTATGATGGTTAGAAGGTGGAGCGATGTCAGAAGATTCGAAGGAGGAGAAACCGCAAACAACAGATCGACAAAACCCGCCAACCGAGAAGGACACTTTTCTAGATGCTGACTGTGGTGTGCATAATAGTCTTCTGATTTTGAGATCAAGTTCATAAAAACCGGCAGCCTATTCTGTTGCTCAAACACTAAACACCGCACGACTTCGGGGCCCTCCAGAAAATACAAAGGCGATGGCCCAGAAAAGAAGGAAAGGGCTAAGATGCGCACCTGAGCGATGAGGTTCATGTGCGGTGGTTGAAGGATAAGGGGCAGCGTTTCTGCCTGTATCCGACTCGGCTTCTCGAACTTCATCTCGGAGTAGAGGCCTCTCAGCAATGCAGAAGAGAGTTGTAGATCCTCGAACGTCGCTGCGCTGCTGTAGGGGGTGTTCCCCGCTAGTACCTGCATAGCAAAGGTATCGTTCCTTCTATGTTCGTTCGCGCATTGTCTCCATTCCCTTCAAAGCGTCAGTCCCAAACTCAGTTGTGAAACATCATGTTGTCAAATATTTCCAGAGCTGTCCAGGAAGTCACTTGCGTGCGCCTCCGGGTGCAACACAAGCGACTAAGGACCATAACAACTTGGAAGCGATTGGCACACAAATTGGGCCCTTCAAAGAAAGCATCTCCTCATCCAGTTCAAAGCACTTAGGCCCTTGGTGAGCTAAGCATCTCCACAGTAACCACTGACGCCAGAAAAGTCAATTCCCCGGCTACCTTTGCATTTCCAACGAAGCGCGGACACATGATCCACACATACTGGAATCAAGTACTTTTGCTGCAAAAGCAGAAAAGTTCTTTAACAACCAAGAAATCCAACGCAGTTTGTCTTTCACCTTCTGTATCTTCCCCTCCGCCGCTTCGTTCAGACCGTTGGATTTGATCACTTCCTCTGCTTTGTCAATGGTCCCTCCACTTGAGATAGCCAGGCTGCAGCCAGCAAGATGTTACATGTGAAGTCCATCCGAAAGCTTGAGATGTAGATTCAAAGGTTTGGCTGAACGTATTTCCAGTGGTGTGTTTCTTAGCCAGAGCACACGTAATGATCAGTGACCTCTTCGAAAAACGCTTCAATCACCCGAATCTGAAGTCTGCACCTAGCAGGGGATGAACATCCAGCGGGTGCCTCAAGGTGGACTTGCGAGCCGCTCTTTCAAAAGCGGACTTTGATCATTCTTCCAATTTGCTGATGCTTTTCCTTTTGGAACCCTGTTGAATTTGAGTGGAATTGAGTGGGGTTCCCTAACGTCCCTGGTTTAAAGAGGAGAAAAAGTTTTTGGCAGGAAGCTGACGATGCAGTAGTGGCGGCATGTTCTTTCCATAAAGATGATGCGACAAAACAGATATTGGTTCTGCCCACCCCTTGACCACTACTCCAGCATTCTTGGTTGTGATCATGCTTCTCTCTAGATGCACCTTACCCTTCACACTCCCAGCTCTCCATTATTCCCTTTGGATTCTCTAAACTTTGACGAGCACCAAAAGTTTCAGGTCAGACTCGATTGAGCCTCAGACTTCAAACAATCAAGACATGTCCCAATCAACCACCCGCGCTGTGGCGTTCCTCTGCACTGGACTCACTTTCCCATCCCAAAGTTATCAGCTGGCCCTGAAGAGTAAGGATCCGCATCCTCGGGAATGTCTGCCCAAGATACAGGAGCCGGCGCAGGGGCGGGGGCGGGCGCAGGCGCAGGGGCAGGCGCCGGAGCTGGGGTTGGTGCAGGTGATGGAGCCGGAGCTGCAGTAGACGCTGGGGCGGCAGTGGTAGGAGGCGCGGCTTTCTCCTCTGACGGTGCCATCTTCGGCGATTCCTCGTCTGCAAACTCGTCGACATTGATATCATCGTCCGCCATTCTGATTCTGTAAGCTCTCGACTCTGAATCACCAAATGTTTTGGGGCCAAGTGGGCTCTATAAGGGGAAAGCTGCGGCTCAAGTTTTTGAAAGGTGAACCAATGTCAAAAGCTGCGCTCAGAAGAGCAGGCTAAGAATCAGAGCTGGAGCTTGAGGACTCATCCGGAAGAACGAAGGCTTGTTATACTAGAGTGTGAATACGGTCCGGTATTGAATCCAGTGCAGCTATGTATAGTCTGCCTAGGCCGTAGGTACTACCTGGCAGACGGTGGAGGCCGCCTGCCTGGAGGCTGGCACAGATCAGAAGAAAGTGGTAAAGGGGTTCTGCTCCAGCGTTACATCCGGTTTGGAACAACATAAAGAGCAAAGCATTATACCGTACCAGCGTTTAATTTCGTCAGGTTCGACGCCAGATAATTAATTACGAAACGTTTGCGGGTTTCGGCAGCCCTAGCGTTACCTGCTAAACAAGACCAGTATCGGTCCATTACCGCCAGACTATTTTCTAGCGGAATTCGTCAGGCCAAATAATTATTTAATATTTGACGAAATCAAACGCTGGTACGGTAGCGGGCAAATGCAAATGGCAGTGTAACGGTGTTGGTTGGTTTGTGGTTGATACTCACCGGTTGATTAATTTCACTTCCAGCAAATCCTTCTTTTTATGGAGCAGGGAAGATCGGCAGTCTGTGGCCCGTGGGCCCCCAATTCCGGTATCCAACGGCTCAGGTCTCGTCGTAGTCAAACATCCCACCTTCCCGCTCATTCACACCAATCGAAAGCCCGGAAATGGAAAGGAACTTGCTTTAAGTTTGAGCAGCTGTTTCATGTGCAGCGTCATTGAGCCTATTTGAGGATCATGGCGAAAGGTGAGAAGGGCAGGCGGCGCCCCTGGCGGGAGGGGAAGCCGCAGGGGCCACCAAAACCAGGGGGTGGCAAAGCCAATGGAAGACTGGGCGGAGGCAAGCCAGAGTTTCCAAAGAACAGACAGTACACGAAGGACGATGATGATTCTGAAGACGTCCCCAACTTCAGCGATCTGTCAGACGATGACATTGGGGAGGACAATGCAGTCTCCGAGGATGCTGACAGTATCAAAGACGATGTTGCAAAGTTTGCAGCCAATCTGGGCTTGGCCGTGGAAGGCTTTTCCGGCAGCGGGTTCGATGACCGCGACTTTAGAAAACCCCCAAAGAAGGTGGAAGTGTCCAAACAAAAGGAGGACAAGAAGAAGGGGAAGGCTGCGGCAGACGGTAAAGGTGACGAGGCGGCAGGTAAAGGTCAGAAGGGCAGAAAGCAGAGTGAGAAGAACGATTCGGAGGTTGATGGTGGTGGTGCGAAGGGAAAGAAGAACAAGAATGGGGAGAAAAACAAGGGTGCGCTACCACCACCCCCCGCTGGAGAAATTCCGGAGGCGGGGGGTGCATTCGCACCAGCGGAGTCGTTTTTCGAAGTCGGAGGGGGGGGCATCGAGGACGTTCCGATGGGGCCATGGTACGAACAGGCGGCCGAACTCTCTTCAAAGCTGCCGGCCCCGACCGCTGACGTCAGCGCGAAGGGCAAGAAATCGAAAAGGGGAGCGGCTGACGTCAGCAGCGAGCCGCTGAAGAATTGGGACGACGTGCTGCAGAAGATGCGGGGGGATGGGGAGGAGTTATTGCATAAGGCGGCGGAGGCTTACGAGCGGGGGCAGGGGAAGAGCGGGAAGGACGTGGCGTGGCTCGTGCGCGCGCGGAAGACGGGGACGTCGGCGGATAAGGTGGCGGCCATGACGGTCATGGTGCAGGAGGACCCCGTGGCCAATGTGCGCAGCCTGGACGCCCTGCTAGGTGAGCGAGTGATGCTTTGATGAAAGCTTGGGTGGTGGTGTAGTGTCTTGTGATTGAAGTTCTCAGGAAGATGGGTTTCTAAAGACTTTTTTCTGAGACTATGAGTTGGTGCTTTGTTGCTGGTTCTTATCGCCCGGTTAGACGAGCAACCGCCTCATAGCACCTCTGATGAATGTGTTTTGTTCTGTTCATGAATGTCACTGCACTTGGAAGGCTTGTTGTTTATCAGATTAGCATTAGCTTGGAATAACGTGCGATTGCTTGTTCCAGCATTCCTGTTGGCTACGGATTCACTCGAAGCTGACCATCACAATATGTCACCCCTCCAGTTGAAACAGATTCCACCAGGTACTTTTTCAGGCTTTTGCTTACCAACTCATAAGCTACTCTATCACAAGTCCGACAGCGTCACTGCCTCTCAACTCAACCGTGTACCTTACTCAATGTAGGCATGGTGTCCAACAAGGGCGGTAAGCGCAATGCGGCGATCGCGATTGACGCCTTGCGTGAGCTGTTTGTGACGTCGCTCCTGCCGGACCGCAAGCTCAGA
Source organism: Klebsormidium nitens (assembly GCA_000708835.1). Taxonomy (NCBI): domain Eukaryota; kingdom Viridiplantae; phylum Streptophyta; class Klebsormidiophyceae; order Klebsormidiales; family Klebsormidiaceae; genus Klebsormidium; species Klebsormidium nitens. Next base: position 184,117 of record DF237054.1, read on the forward strand.
TACCTGGCGCAGCGGCCCGAGCTGGAGACCCTGGCGTCGCAGGGAAAGGACGGGGAGCCCCTCCTTCAATTCTGGTACTGGGAGGATGCCCTTAAGCAACGGTGGGTCTGACACGCTCGCTTCTTTCTTTGGCCCCATAGGTTCTTGGCCCGCATTTGACCATGCCTGAAGCATTGAACAGCTTTTGTTGCCCTTTTTGTGATCGATGTTCTTATATTCAAAGCTGGTGCACATCAAGAGGCCCTTTTGTTGCGATTGTTCACCACAGCGGGAGTTGCTGCCTTCACAGTTTCAGTGCTATCAATTCATCTGATTGAGTGCTTGACTTGTTTGGAATGTTCCAAACATGGCGCTCGCTCCTCCGATTGCGCACTTGGTGGGCCTCGCTTTGTAGCACTCTTTTAACAGCATGCCTGGGGGCAAAGAATGCTGCGCTCATATGTTTACGCCCCCGCCTTATTCTCCCCGCCCGCCTGCAGGTATGACACATTTGTGACGTCACTGGACGCGCTGAGCCGTGACAACCTGCAGTTTCTCAAGGAGAAGGCGCTCAAGACACTGTTCGACCTGCTGGTAGCAAAACCGGAGCAGGAGGCCAAGCTGCTAGCAGCGCTTGTAAATAAGGTGCGCCTGTGACATTTTTGTGGAGACTCCCTCGGAGATTGTTGTGCTCTCTTAGAAATGCATGTTTCAGCTGAGGCAGTGTGCATCAGTACACCAGCCCAAAGATGCACAGCATCCGTTCTATATGGTAGATCCCCTTTGGAGCAAGCTCGTATGGTCCTCTAGAGACGTTGCAACATTTAAGCTATTTGCCATGGGTCCGTCCCCGACCCCCTAACCACGCTCTCTCATATGGTCTTCTGGTGATTTTCGGCCCGCTGACAATTTTGTTCCTCCCGCGCCTAGTTGGGTGACCCTGAGCGGAAGGTCGCCTCTAAGGCGGGGTACCTGCTGGCGCGCCTCCTGGAGCAGCACCCCGCCATGAAGCGCGTCGTCGTGCAAGAAGTCGAGGCCTTCGTCTTTCGGCCCCACGTGGGCCTGCGGGCGCGCTACTATGCGGTATGTTGTTTCAAAGTGTCTAACGTCATTGTTGAATCGCAATATGGGTATCTGCTTTGTGGGCTCCGCAATCGAAGCTTGTGCGAACGAAGCTCTTGGTGTTCGTAATCTATGCAAAGTCCTTCATGTAGTCTTTCGTATGTGCTGTTGAGTTGGGGCGTGTCCGAAGTATGGTGCCTTTGATTTTTGTTGAATTACGAACTTGTTATCTGCGGGTCTCTACCGAGGAGCGTGGGCCTTTGGTGCTTTCTTGTAGAGAGACTCGTCTTTTACATGTACCTTGAAGAGAACACCTTTTGATTTGCACTTGAACGGCGGCCAGATTGTAGAGCCGAGAGCGAACATCTGTTTTTGACAGCTTCATTTTTTTGCTAGCTACCGTGTCTTCGCAGGCATGTTCACAAGACCGCTTCTATCAAGCCAGCGAGGCTCACTGCTTTGCTCGTAGCTTTTCAAATAACAGACCTGAACCTGCCTTACACGTGGGCTTTGCGGCGCCTCTGATCTTTGCTCAAGCCAGTCGCAGTCCCTCTCTGCAGGTAGTGTTTCTGAACCAGATCATTCTTACCAAGAAGGGTGACGGCTCGGCCCTGGCAAAGTCGCTGATTGGCCTTTACTTCGGGCTTTTCAAGGTGAGTGCGAGCCAGCGATCTGCAAAGTTTAAGGGTCACCTTACTTACAGTGCTTGGAATTGTCTGCCTCTCTGAGCTGGGGATGCATGTCTCGATTCCCTGTTTTTACGTGGCGAAGTTTTCTTTCTTCTCTGGAACTTATTTTCGTAGGGGAGAACTCCGCCCATACTATTTGGAAGTTAAGACGTGGAAGGACTCGATTAAATGGTTCTTGAGCTTTCAGGAATTTCGTGGTTTCGTCTTTCAAAACAGGCTTCCTCAACACCGACGCTGCTTTCCTTCAGCAACCTTGTCCCCCAACGAGCTTCCAATTTGCGTTTTCGAGTTTGAAGATCTTTTGATGCCTAGCCCTCCAGCTTTTCGTACTTGTGTTGATAATCAACACCCGACAATTGGATTAGACTGGTTATTTGATTGAAGTGGCGCCAGTTAAGCATCCGAATGAATCGTGAAATCAATTGAGCAATTTTACCGCAGGCTCTGACGGCGCTCGAGGCCGACGCGGAAGACCCTTCCTCCACCTTCCAGAAGTCCCTCGGCAAGCGCCCCCGCCAAAAGACGCGCGAAGTCAAGAAGATCATCCAGAGCAAGAAAAAGCGCCTCGCCGCCAAAAGCGCGACCAAGGGCGCAGCCCCAGTCTCGGAGGACAGCACTGTGGGGGTCGATTCGCGGATCCTGTCGGCCATTCTCACCGGTGTGAACAGGGCCTTTCCGTATGTGGCGGCAGATGACGTGGACGCGCTGCTGCGGGAGCACACGCCGGAGCTGTTCCGAATGGTGAGCGATTAGTTTCGCTCAAGAAACGAAATAACAGTTCTTGAGTCCGTGCGTTTGTGTATCTGGTTGCAACAGCGCTCAATGCGGAGGGGCTCCCTATGCCTTGACAAGTGGAACACTGTGCGGTTGCATCATTAACCAGCTTCGGCCGCTGATCAATAAAAACATATAACGGAGAAGCTGAGGATCCTTCGTCGCAAGTCTCAACAGCGTCGATTGTCAGGAATGACGTGAGGTTTTGTTCAATCAAGTTACATGGGCAAGCAGCCGTTATAGTTGTCCCCGTCCTCGGCTCATATGCTCCACCACTCTAGCCGAACCATCGAAGATCAACCTGCACAAGAGGTCCAATCAAATCCAAGCCTGTCACTGACCAACATCACAGGTCATTCGTCAATCCCAGTTTTCTCTCATTTGCCGCTATGCCTGCGCTGAACTCGTCCCGCTACTCCTGTCCCCAGGTCCACGCGGGCAACTTCAACGTGTCTGTCCAGGCCCTGTTGCTGCTGCACCAGCTCATGTCCGCCCACCAGGCCGTCAGCGAGCGCTTCTACAGGGCCCTCTACGCCGTGCTGCTCTCCCCCGCCCTCGCCAAGTCGTCCAAGGTAGGCCCCGTCTGCGGCCCTGTTCCTTGTAACCGTGCCCGGAGAGCGACGTGATCTGGATTTTGTGTTCGTGGGGGGAGTTACGTGGAGAAGAATATGGTAGCTCGTATGCAATACCAAGATTGTTTGCCCGTTTCCATTTGGTTGGTCCTTTAGAAGTCTTGAATGGGGTCACCTCACGACCAGAATCTACTTTAGCTCTTTTTCTGTTGTCCTCGTACAGGCCAACATTTCGACATCGATCTTGTTCACCTCTTCCAGCTCGCCCGCTCCCGCTTCTTGTCTTGAAGTCTCAGCTTTTTTGTAATCCGTTTTCTCACATCACTCGCTCTCCCGTGTCCAGGCCGCCCTCTTTCTCTCGGTCCTCTTCAAAGCCATGAAGTCGGACCTCGACTCCAAGCGCATCGCTGCGTTTGCAAAGCGCCTTCTCCAAATCGCGGCCCACCAAAGCCCGCCGTTCACGTGTGGCGCGTTACTGCTCGTTTCCGAGGTCCTCAAGATTCGGCCGATCCTTTGGGGGGCGGTCCAGCAGCCGGAAGACAAAGGGGACGATCTGGAGCATTTCGAGGACGTCCGAGAAGAGGGTGACGGTTCGGCAGACGGTCCGAGAAGCGCGGGTGAGTATCGCTGTTTGAGTAATTGTGAGGAGTGTGTTTCGTTCGTTGTGTAGGTTAGCTGACTTAGGAATCTGGCGGATCGCCGAAGACGTGCGCTTTTACTTAACAAGATGCTCTGGGAAATTGCGGGGCTGAGACTCTTGAGACCACCTACTATGCAGATGCCTTTGGCTCCGGCATCCACTGCAGAGAAAGAAGCTGAAAAAGAATCAGCCAAAGCTTTGAAGAGCAGGATCACAATCAACGGGTGTCCTGATCTTCGCCCCTCATCGTCTTTTTGCAGAAAAGGAAACGCCTGACTCCCAACCCCCTAAATCCTCCGCGCCCGCCCCCGCTGCTGATATCAGCGGTCCCGTCCTTGGCTTCTCCGCCGAGGATGACGCCAGCGACGATGAGGGATCCCCCTCGGGCGACTCGGACGCGGACTCCGACGCCTTGGACGCCGACGAGCGGAGGAAACGCTCCGCTGACGCCAGCACGAGCTCATCGAAAGGAAGGGCACCAAACGGGCGGTCACAAACGGCGCCTTCAAGCGAGGGTTTGCCTAATGGGGGCGTTAACGGCTTGGTTAAAGGAGATGCTGACACGTGGCCTGCGAAGGGGCGGTACGATGCGAAGTCGCGGGAGCCGTCGTTTTGCCACGCGGAGACGGCGTGCTGGTGGGAGCTGACGGCGCTCGCCGCGCACGCGCACCCGTCGGTCGCGGCGATGGCCAAGACGCTCTTGGCGGGAGCTAACGTGGTAAGTACACAAGTTCATTCTGGCCAAAATTCTTTTGGCCGGAGCGAATGGGAGCACTAGCCTTCTGTTGGTCTGTTTGGCCATAAGAAACGAATTTCGAATTGGTGACCGGCGCCGTAAGTTAAGGCAGGTGGGCAGGCGACGTTGTGTTGTTTTCTGGAAGATGCGATCAGAACTTCGGTGGAAATGACGTGGCACGTAAGAATATGGTTTTTGTTTGAGGGTCGGCTTGCCTGGGCTGACCGAGGCATCCTGAAGCCAAGATTCTACCTTAGGATCCCGTAGATTCCTTGAACGGATCATGCTTTGTCTTCCACCAGCCTGCTTCCCCGAGTTCTGGAGATTTTCCTTTCAAATGCTGTCTGACTTGCTCTCAAAGATCCTTTCGCTGTTCTCAATGATCCCCCTGCAGTTGGTTGCAGCTCTCCGACGGCGACACATGTTTCGAATCACGGCCTGTTCCTTCGTATACAAGAACTGCGTTCCAACGAATATCCATTCCTGCAGGCTTCGATGGAGATCCCCTCCGCTTTTGCGCTGACCATCTGTTCCCTCTTCAGCAGATTATATTGTCTTCTCACCACCCCAAATCTCCCCGCCTCCCGCAGCTATGTGTCGGCGATGCGACCTCGCGCTCACCATCTTCCTGGACCTCTTCCTGACAAACAACCTACTGTTTCCTTTGCATATTGGTTTTCCCACATCACCCTATATCCGCTCCCCGCAGTTATACGACGGTGATCCCCTGCGCGACCTCGCACTTGCGATCTTCCTGGACCGGTTCGTGGAGAAGAAGCCGCGCGCCGCCAAAAGCGACGGCAAGTTCAAGGGCGCTTCGTTCATGCAGCCGCTGCGGAAAGGTGACGTCACGCGATCGCACCTGCTCGTGGGAGGGGAGGCGTTTGCGGCGGTGGAGGAGAGCCAAGTCGCCGCGGAGGACGCATTCTTCTACAAGTTCTACACGGCGAAGGCGGCTAAGGTGGGGAGTTACTTAGTATAGATTGAAGGTTCTTGGAAAATAATGCCAACGAAGAGAACCGGATACCTGTCCTCCTCTTCATGGCGGAAAAGGACGCAGCTTTTTGCAGTTACGAAGGCTGCCAAGATGAAATGCTGGTGAACGCCTTGAGAATGCTCAACATGGGCCGAGATTTCTAACATACTCCAGGGATGCTTCTATTGACAGAGTTTGCTGCCATTCCTGCGCTAGACACTTTTGTGGTCGGTTCCTACCGTAGTTGCGTTTATTGTTGTGTTTTGGATATTTGTTCCATCCCATTCAAGAGCCCACTCGGAAGCGAGACAAGGAGGGCCACAGCTTCGGACTCGGACTATTTCAAGAGACCCCTGATGTGAAACTGCTTAACCTGATTAAACATTTAAAGCTGATCTGTGCAGAAGCCTGGCTGGAGGCGGGGGCACAGGTCCGACGAAGATTCAATAACTGGACATCAGGAACGCAATCCAATCTTAGTTGTTGTCTTTTCTTTTTTACCTTATGTCGTTGAATGCTCAACGTTCGTGTGTGCAGAAGCCAGGCCGAGAGCCGGCCAAGGGTTGCGACAGCTTGAACGAGCATGCCATAAGCCGGAATTCTAAGTCTACGACGGACAGTGTGTTGTTTCTCGTGGTTGAACTATCAGTATCTGTGCGTGCAGAAGCCGGGCCGAAAGCGAGGCAAGAGCGGCGACAGCTCGGATGAGGATTTCACAAGCCGAAATTTAGGTTTTTACAGACAATGTGTTGTTTCTCGTTGTTGAACAATCGGGAACTTGTGCGTGCAGAAGCCGGGTCGAAAGCGAGGCAAGGGCGGCGATAGCTCGGACGAGGACTCTGACGCGGAGGGGCCGTCCAAAACGAAGGCCAAGAAAGGGAAGAAGAAAGCGGCGGGGGGGGGGAGCGACGACGACATCGAAAACGTCGACAGTGACGATGACGCTCTGGAAAAGATTCTGGAGCGGGGGATGGGCGAGGAAGAAGGAGGGTCCGAAGACGAGAGGGGCGAAGATGCCGAAGAGGGTGAGCTCGTCGCCCCCGTTGTGTGTTTGCTTCTTTCGCCGACGTCTCCTTTCTTTGCTCCACGCATTTTGGCTCATTTTATGTTAATACTAGCTTGCTCTTTTTCGCTTTTTTGGGTGTGCACGTGCTTGTCATCATTTTTCGTGTTATACCTCGTCTCTCGTTCCGTCATCTTTAAGTCCTCCGTCCTTGTGTGTTGTCCTTGCTTGTCGTTCTCCTTGCCTCACTGTTGTACATTTTCCTTTCAGTCTGTATCCTTGCTTGCTCGAAAGCCTCTGTCTGTGTTGAAGCGCTGTTTGTAAGCAAGCAAATCTCCTGTGAACGGACACGGCCCAAAGTACACTGGTTCAGATCTTTCCACTAAGTTAACGCCCTTCTTTTGGGTCTCGCTGGAGTCTTGTGCCTACACTACGGCTGAAGACTGCAAAGCTCTCATACTAGTAGCACCTGTTTCTGTTCATGACGAGTCGCAGCAGTCTGGGGGCAATGATGTCAAACATGGGTTTCACATAACGGGCCGCTTGCGAGCGGCCTTGATGAACCAATTTGTTTCCTATTAGCCTGAGCCCTCGCCAGACTACGTCAGCTGTCTTTGACCTCTTCGCTGATTGAACTCTCCGCCATTTTCGACCTCTCTGCGTTTCAAGATTCAGAACTAGCTCTTTTCTTATTCAAAGTTTCTGGTCGCTCGTTTGAGGGTCTCCTGATTCGCTTTTCCTGACGAGCGCCGTGTATGAAAAGCTGTTAGAGCTGCACTCTCTTCTGAACAGGGTTTGACTTTGAAGAAACGTAAGATGGTGTCTTTAGTTCTTATTGACACTCTCTCATGTGCTTGGCACCTACCATTCCTCTTGTTGGTCGCAGCATTATGTTGAGGTGCCTATTCTGAGTTTCGAGACACGGACAGTGCCTTCTTGTTTCTTGGATGGGTAACAGTGTTCACTGGCTGGAGATGCGTGACTAGTGTTTAGCTTGCGCGACCTCTCGCAGGCTCTTGGGCGTGTTATTGCTGAGTCAATGTCCCGGCAACGGTCCTCAGATGGAAGCCTTCAAACCGTCACAGCCCTACATTCTGAATTCTGATACTTGAGTCGATGAGAGTTTATGCTTTTCCTGGACTTAAAGCCTTTGACGTCTGATATACTCGGCCGATTCTTCGCAGGCGGGTGGGACTACGACCGGCTGGCCAAGGTCCTTGAAAAAGACGACGACGCGGACGCGCGCTCAGACGGCGAGGAGAGCCTGGACGCGGCCGCGGATTCGGACGAGGACGACGAGGGCGGCTTCGAGGGGTTCGCGGTCGCGGGCAGCGACGACGAGGACGAGGACGAGGCTGACGTCAGCGGGGACGACGATGACGGCAGCGACGAGGATGCTGACGTCAGCGACGGAGGGGAGGACGAGGACAGCGACGACGAGGGGTTCGACTTTGGGGAGGACGAGAGCGGGAGCGAGGGGGAAGAAGACGGTACCGACGGGGTGCGTGAGAGCGGGGGAGCCGAGAGCTCGTTTGAGGACGAGGCGGAACGGAGTCAACGGAAAGGAAAGCGGAACCGAGCGGGCCAGAAAAAGGGAGCGCTTGAAGAGGAAGCGGCATTTGAAGGAGGAGAAGAGCCTTCAGAAGGGGCGAAGGGGGGCGGCACTGGGAAGGGGCCAAAGAAGCGGAAGAAGGGAGGTGTGGGAGTGTCACCGTTTGCAGCTATGGAGGACTTCGCGCACTTGCTAGATTAGGAACTTGAGAGGATGTTCCGGCTTACGGTCAACCATAGTACGTTTTACCCCCAACGAGGATGATTCCCAAAGGCAACCTTTTTCAGCCGTTGTGTGCCTCCTGTTAGCCGTGCAGTCTGGGACGTCAATGCATGTTCATGTGAGGCATATGATAGTCCAAGAATGGACGGCCAAGCGCAGACTCTTTTGGACGTCTACAAGCTTGAAGGTTGATTGCAAAGGTTGACTGCACGCTGGTGCAGCCGTATGCATATCGAGGACTCGCGCGTGGCTTCGTCGATCCTGGCATGTCATGGAAAATATCATATTCCGAAGTTCATTCTAATTCGGATTGCAACGGTCGGGCGCTGACACTTCATGTGCATGGCCCAGTTTTGTGGCCGGTAGCTCGGATCACGATATACGCATATATGACCCAGTGTTCTCCTTCTTGAAGCGTATGAGAGACGGTCTCACATGGAGTACAGAATTGACATGTAGATCCTGCACACCCACACTGACTTCCGCTTGTACTGATAGCCGATCCGCACATGCATGTGCGCGCGGGTCTCCAAGGAACCATCTGAGCATTTTTGGTGGTGCGCGTGCAGTGCAAACAATACGTTCGCTATACCATTAAGCTTCAAAGAGAATTGATCCCGCAGCGCTTGATTGCCCGAGTGCAAACAATACTCGCTATACCCTTAGGCTTCAACGAGAATTGATCCCGGCGCTTAATTGCCCGAGTACGTAGCTCTTCTACGCCATTACACACGTACAGTATACCTAAAGTGTGAGTTGCCAACTGATGGTATCGACGAAGCGTATGCTTTGTGTTCAATTGACTTCCTCGGCCAACTCAAGGACAAACACGACTGGCCGGCTGAACCCTTCTGGGGCCGCACTGGTGCCTAAAAGTGCAGTGCACACACTTTAGTCACGCCCATACAAATGTGGTACTGCCCACATAGATCACAGCAGTACCAGCCTGAACTTGGGAAGAAATTGTCTGGCCGCCGCATATACTTATGACATGGCAGATATTGACAAATGTGGCTGTGGGGAAATGATATGTCGCGTCACCAAGAAGCATCCTGTCATGAATGCTTCTATCATGCTGAGGACCGCTACACATCTACAGACTCTGCAAACGTTTTGGATGGAGCTTCCTGTGGCTCGGCGACTAGTTTTCTGACAGCTCGACAAGTAATCCCATTACCATGTTCCGCAAGCCTACATTCTTTCCGTAGTCTTCTGCCAATCTCTTTGTCTCCATTCTTCCATCAAACGTACTGAATATGCTTGGAGCTCCCTTTTTGACGCAGACTGGAAGAAATTGGTTTAATTGGATGGGCATATTGTACCTACGAGACACTCGACGAAGGTGAGCGCAAGTATAAATAGCATTGAGTGTAAGAGAGAATAACATCACTTGAATGAGTAGATCTTTGGAACGATATATTCATGCAGCATATATTCGCGTCCCCAGATCTATCTTCTAGTGTAAGTAGACAGCATAGGTATCAAAGAAGTAAACGGGATCAAAGATTAGAAGGTTCGTGAACGTAACTTGGTCCTGATGGTACCTATCAGCAGCAACTTTCACTTCGCAAACAGGAAAAACAGACAAAAAATAACGTCATGATTTCGATGCGTTACCGCTGGATGGAGGCGATCACGTGCGCCTTTGCTTCCGGACCCAGCCCGCCAAAGGCGAGGAGTTCTGTCTCCACCGGATCTGCGCAGAAGTCGACCAGCTGCCTGCAATGCCGGCAGCCGCAATCGCAGTCCACACGCGCCGCCCAATCGCGCGCCCCCAGCGGAGGTTCGCTGCAGCGCTTTTCGAGCGCTTCGAGACAGCCTTGGCACAGCTCCATGAACCAGGCGGGCGTTGCCTCTTTGCGTTCTTTGAGCCAGGCCCGGAGCTCCGTTAGAGTCGGCACGAGAGTCTTCTCTAGGTCATAGAGCCGCGGATGGGCCACGAAATGCGCGACCAAACTCTTCAAAGCCTCGCCGTCGAAGCCCCAGCAGTGCAGCGCTGCCAGCAGCCGGGGATGGAGTAATTGTGGTAAGGAGAGCGCTCCTCCGGGCGGGTCGACTCGTTTTCGCCGAGCAACAGTGCGACCAATTTGCCGGACAACTTTTGGCCGATGTCCGCAGCCAAAGAAGCGGCGTGTCCGGATAGGACCTCGTGCCGTCCTGTCGAGGCGCTGGGCATCTGAACGTCTGGATGCAGCAGTTGCACCGCCTCGAAGAAAGCCCTGATCGCCGATGAGGAACACTTAAGGCTTGGTCCGATGAGGCAGTCGATCGCGGGCGTCCAGGGTGTCCACCCAAAGCGATCCAGGACTTGTTGGAAGTAGTCCTCGGACAAGAGGTCTATCAGACGAGTCAGTCCGTAAGATCCTTCCGACCACTTCGAGCACACGGCACTGACCACTGCTGCCAAGGCCTCGCCGCTCACAGCCAATCTCTCTTGCTCGTCTCTGAGGGTTTCTCCGTTTCCTTGACTTTGCCCGGCACTGGCGGACAGCTCCCGTTCATCTTTCTTAGTCGAGAGCTCTTTTGTCGTGTTTGTCTGCTCTTCTGAAACGGTGTTGCTTATCTGAAGCAGCACCTGGAAGCAATCCTTCCGTGCATACTCATTGCCGGCGAACTCTCGAACCAGCCAGTCGATGAAAGCCGGCGCCAGGGCTCTCCAACCGAAGCGGGCCGCGAGATGCTCCACAAAGCAGCGATTGTTGAAGCTCCGTGGGCCGTAGTACTCTCGGATGAACACCTGTGCAACAAGAACTGAGAGATAAGAGCTAAATTTGATGATGTTCCAGAGTTACAGCTAGTAGCAATTCGTCTGAATCTTGGGGTATGCTACTCGCTCAGGACTAGCTCAATCGTATGCTTTGGGTTTCTGACTTTTTTCTTCCACTTTTTGTTTCAAGATCAGAAGTGAAGAGATTGGCTCTAACCCATTTTGAGACCTTGAAGCATAGGTTGCCTCACCTTTGCAAGATCCACATAGCCGTGTTTTGCTATCAGCCCTGCGACGGTAGGCTTTAAGAATTGGAGAAGCGCCAGGTCGGGGCGCAGAGCTCTTAGAAGGCGCGATCGGCAAGTCTTCGACAGCGTATACGTGTCCGTGCTCAAGAATCAGTGTTGCCACCGTCGTTGCCTGCCCGGGTGTTAGGTGCCCCCCGGACAAGCAGGCGGCTTCCAGAATGCGCGGCAAAGCCGCCACGGTGTAGGAGAGAAAACAAGATTCTTGCAAATACGAGAAGCACAACACTTAAAGACGTCGTCTTTTCAGCGACATATAGCTGATATGCATTGGATGCCTGTTCCTGCGCTGCTACTTTACCGGGGTGCTTGCGAGTGACCGCGAAAACAAAAACTCTTCAACTTCCACAACGCCCCCTTCAAAAGAAGCTGCCACTGACGACTGCAGTGCTTGTCTTCTGCTGATTGGCTAGGGGTATCACTTCGTTCGCCTCCCCTCAGTAAGCAGGAGCCTGGAATGTAGAACCTTTTGACAATCTCCAAAGAAGTCTATGTTGCTGAGCTTCCGGTGGTCTCACCTTCAAAACCGTTTCTGGGTCGTTGGTGCAAGCTATCTCCCAATGCCTGGCGTGCGGCCAGATCACGAGAGCAGCATGGTGGTACCAGCGCTCTTCCACCATCCCTTCGTTCCGGGTAAAGCGCTCATCTTCTTTTTGCCACTCCCGGCCGTCGAGAGCCGTTTCAGGAATCAGCTCTGCAAATAGAAGCGGTCATGAAGAGCTTTTACTAGGACGGTCCAAGAGCCGTATCCTACGATAACCCGATGAGAAGCACGTGAGCCTCATCGTAAGGTTTGGATTCCCCTTGTGACGCTTTGGCTCTCCGTTTGGAGAGTTAGACGGTCACCAGGCGCGGGGTTCTTAGCAAACGGGTTTAGATTGCCGTGGGGAGAAGTTTTCTGCTTCTTTATCAGTCTAGATCACCACCAAGGTCTTGAAATTTTTATGAAGGCGATCATTGAGCTCTGTGGCATGATAACTTACCCTCCCTCTCAACTTCAATTCTTTTGTAGGCGCCTGAATATCCATGTAGTTTGTAGATGTTGCTCAGGGAATATGAGGTGCGGAATTCGGTATCTCCAAGGTCCACGTTCCGCTCTTCGAACTTCTGTAGCATTCCTAGGAAGATGTGGACGGCAGGGGCGTTGCAGGTCTGCACACAAGTGGCACAAATGAAGATCTTGAAGCACGAATAGCATTTGTAATCCTCCTAAATTGCACAAGCGGGCCTCTCGTCAGCTATTGCGCAAGCCTGGATACGCGTTGACAGCTTCGGATGCGTCGCAATCTCTGAGCAGAATGAGGTTGCATCCCCAGTTGCTACAGAACCAAGTAAAATAGGTTGCTCCAAGCCTCTTTGTTGCGCATCCTACCTTAGCTGCTTGGAGGAAGACCTCGACGGTCGCTATGTCCTTCCCACGAAGCGTGTCATATGACAAGCTGTCTTGAGTGTACTGGTGTTTCAAAGGAATCACCAGTTTCTTCCTCCCTTCACTATCTTGGTTCCATCGCTTGATGGCATCGGCGACTTTTGCGGTAGCTTCCGTGTTGTCGGCAGGGCCTTGGATCCGATTGCGATCTTCTCGAATTGACCTTTGCGTGAGTTATTTGATGTTCTCCAGATTTCTAGCTCTGTATCGCTGCTCTCATTCTACGGATTAGTGAAACCGCCTCCTGAAGACATTCCCGTTGGCGCGTCATCACGTAGGCAATCTGCAGATGTGCTACGCGTTGCTGTTCTCCTTCCGAGATGAACAACGGGTCTATGTTGCCTAGACGCGTCATGCTGGCCAGCATACAAAACTGCTGATGCTCATCGATCCTCCTCTGCACAATTCTGATGCCTCCGTGCCCTCCATTGATGTAGTCTCGAGCGTAGTGCTCGACGAATCGGAACGCTAAGAGATTCGTCGGACAATACGCCCGCTGTACGAGGATGCTGACACTCCTACGTCGCTGCAAGCGACGGTCCCTCTTGCATGCTTCTCTCTGAAGCACAGCTTCCATCTTAGCCAAGAGATTCTTTCTCCCGTATCGAAGCATGGACGACTAAAGAACGTCTACGAAGCGGTAGTAGTGTTCACCGCGAGAGTTCTTAATCACCTCGATTCGCTTCAGATCTTCTGTAGTGAGAAAGTAGCGTTTGCGAGCCAGCGCAGCTCGCATGAGTGCCGTCTTGCGTTCGAATAAGCTATTAACCGTGTCGAAGTTGAAGCGGATATGCCACCTCCCTTCATCGTCCTCGAAGTACCCGTATATGCAAGAAGACTCAAGATCCTCTCGCTTCTTCGAATCCATTCCCCTTTCGTCCAGGATCTCAGACGAGATCCTTGCGCTCTCTCCCTCGCATCTCTTCGAATATCTGGCCATTTTAGTGGGCCACAGGTAGTCAACGGCCTGTTGGTGACTCGTTGACGTACATGCAAGAGCTGTCAGGGAGGCCGCGTCTATATCCGAGTGCGACTCCAACAGATTCACCAGATTGTGAGCACCCAGAGTCTCGATAGGAGCTGCCATTCTCGTCGTGAAGCGTTTGGTCCCTCCGTTGCTCGACCTTCCTCCTAAGCCGGGTGACCATCTGATTCTCGTACCCCATGAACATGGTATTCAGTTTCGGCTCTGCACATGTGACGTGGCATCTGAGTTTCGAAATTTTTCATTAGTACTTGGTAGATACATTCATGTCGGCGCGTACCTGGGATGGCAGCAGTTCTGCTGTCATGGGAACTTCCGGCTACGACAACAACAAGCCGTATGGACCGTTGACCTGTCCTGGGGGATACTACGTTTCGAAGGTGGAAGGGAACTCCTGGGATGGCAACGTCGGCTACATATCTTCCATCACTTGCACCAACTACCTGGATCCGACCAAGACGATAAAGATTGACGGAGCCATAGGGTATCCCAATCAGGGAGCCAGTCAGTCCTTCGATTGCGGCCCGAGGGGAATGACGGGTGTGCTCTATAGCGCTGGTACCATCTTGGACAGCATGTACCCCATTTGTGGTCTCGACAAAGACGCCTGGATGAAGTTCGATCAGAAGACTAACAGGTTGATAGGCGCCGACCCCAATTGGCCGCACATCGGTAATCCGAGCTCCACATTGGCCCCCCAATGGTGCCAACTGTCAGGGAAACCGGCCGGAGTCAACGCTTTCGTGACCGGGCTCAGAGGGCAGAATTCCAGCAAGTATGGAGGTCGGATAACCAGTGCCAACTTCACGTGCAAGGACTTCACGGACATCGACGCCGTCAAGAAAAGCCCCGACCGCATGGCAGACGTCTGCAATCAGGTCGATCCGCTGACTCCAGAACTAGCAGGTGCGATCTCGTGCCCTTCCTACATGAGGAGCTATTGTTCGGGTCTAAACGCGTGGAGTTCCAAGTGCAGCGACTATTACGGTAAGAATCCAGGCTTAACGGTGGATGTGGACGACAATAAGTTTGCTTTCTGTACGCAGGGCGACAACTACAAGGATCCAAAGTGTCTCTCGTTCTGCGATTGGCAGGGGGCAGGGAGCGGAGATCCGGATGCGCGTCCGGCTTACAAGGGTAGATGCAACGACCATTATGCGAGGGTCTGCAAGGGACAGTCCTCGGACCTCTGCTCCTGCTTGAACAGACCGAACCTCGAGGACTGGGCTGGGACGGAAGGTTATGCAGGCATCGCTGCGGCGGTGACCTCATCGAAGGGAGCTTCCACGAAGCCACAGTGCTACTTCAAGGCGTGTCGCGATAACGGATACAAGATCTTTGCCAATCAGACGCCGAGCGTGAATTGCCCGACGTGCCTCAACTCCGTGAACGTGTCCGCTCAGTATCAGGCGGCGGCGTCCGTAGGCGACGTGGTGCAGCAGTGCGGTGCTTCCGGAGGGGGTGGTGGGACCTCGGACGCCAACAAGAGTTCTACCGCCCAGACCACGAGCACCAGCACGAGTATGATTCAGGACATGAGGACGAAGGCCGCTGCTCTGCCTCCGTGGCAGCTGTGGGGTATCGTCGCTCTGCTGGTGCTGCTCGTCGCATTCGCTTTTTGGTACTTCACGAGTGGTTCTGCAGAAGAGGATGGCACGGACTATGACAGACTTTCGTCTCGACTGCCTTGACATGCTCCTATCCTATTTGCAGCGGCTATAATGTCTCTTCTGAAGGGTTCATTTATCTGCTC